>PVKP010010482.1:0-64459 GCA_004027715.1 Plecturocebus donacophilus
ATTAGGTCTCTGAGTGGACGTCCAGCTTGTTAATTCCCAGCTCCGGAATCTATGTACTTTTCACTGTGCGACTCGCAACGCTAGCTAAGACAGCTGCGTTGAAATTCGTGGTGCTTTTCTGCCCGGGGGTCTCCGGTCTGGCTTCTCAGTCCCTTTTTCAATCAGCTGGATGGACTGCTCTGACTTCCCAGAGCGCCAAGCATCATCCAAAAGGAGACTCAGTCCCGTTTACTCCGCACCAAGAGCCGCCGAGCCGAGACGCCGGCAAAAAAGCCGCGTCAGCCGAAAGGGTCGCGCTGGCGACCCGTGGGGCTCCTCCGCTGGGAATGTCCTGGCCCGTGGGCAGCAAAAATGTATCGGTAAGTGTGGCGTCCACTGACTCTCTGCGCCTTCACTGGGAGCCGCAATCCCGAGCTGCTAGTGATCGGCCATCTTGGATCTCTCTCAGGGACTTTTACCCAGTTACCTCTGTAGTATTATTCTTTAACCATTTTTAACAGCATCATGCTCTATTCCCTGAATTATTCATGTTACTTCTTAGAAACGTCAAAAATGCATTCTGAAGTATCCAAAATAAAAAGGTAAAGCTACCTTTTCTAGTTTGGTCCTTATTTCAAGACCAGGCAATAAGATGTAGTCCAGTTAGATTTTTTTTTATTAGTTTTGTATTTTTACACAGCAACATTTGCACATATTATAGGTAATAATATGAAATAAGAAAGTGAATGTCATTACTCCAACTCCATCTTAACTGAGAAAAAACTAATTCTTCCATGGTTTTCCCACTAAAGTACATTCTGCTTAGTTGGCAATCAGTTTAACTTTCCTAACTGATTCTCTTTTGAACTTTCATTTTAAAATAAATATTTATCTTTTTTAGTTTAAGTACCATTAGAACTATCTATAAAAGTCCATTGTTTGTCCTAGTTCTATATTTATTTTAGAAATGAATGGATAGAGATCACCAGTGTTCTTTTTATATATATATTCATTTTCTTGACTTGGCCTTCTGAGGAGAACAGATACAGAAGAGTAGAAGGAAAGTAAGAGGCAGGGGCTGCTTTCTCTCCAACAGTTTCATATGCAAGGATACGGTATCTATGAGACAGAAAATACCATACAGACCAGAGGTCCCCAACTCCCTGAGCCACAGACTTGTGCCCATACATGGCCTGTGAGGAACCAGGACTGCACAGCAGGAGGTGAGTGGCAGTCGAGTGAGTGAAGCTTTGTCTGTAATTATAGCCACTCTCCATCACTCGTATCACAACCTAAGCTTGACCTCCTGTCACATCAGTAGCAGCATTAGATTCTCATAGGAGCACGAACCCTATTGTGAACTGCATATGCCAGGGATCTAGGTTGCACACTCCTTATGAGAATCTAAGGCCTGGTGATCTGTCACTGTTTCCCATCACTCCCAGATGGCACTCTCTAGTTGCAGGAAAACGAGCTCAGGGCTCCCAATGATTCTACATTATGGTGAGTTGTTATTATTATTTTATATTACAATATAATAATAATAGAAATAAAGTGCACAATAAATGTAATGTGATTAAATCATCCCGAAACCTTCCCTTTCTTTCCTGGTCCATGGAAAAACTGTCATCCAAAAACTGGTCCCAAAAAGGTTGAGGACCACTGAGGTAGACTACTTAAAATATCAATGCTTCTTTGCAGTTCCTCCCTCTAAACACTGACCACTTCAGAAGCATCAAGGCTTCTCATTCTCATGGCTTTTGACATTAACTGTATCCCTAAAACTGACTTTTTAAGTGCACAGCCAATACATTTGTATAGGATTCATATTCTAAAAGACTTGTCCAAAAGATTTTATTGAAAATCTTAGCAAAATATATTCATATTGAAAAATACCAGCCTTTGCATTTCTAGCATTTACCTACCCAACTCTGAAATCATAGCCTCTGTTTCAGAAATTATTGTTGTAACTAGAAAAGATGAAATTGAATAACAACAATAGTGATAACTTAATAAGCCCTAAAATGTGCCAAACCTGTAATAGACACATTAAACATAATGTAATCTCTACAAAAATCCTAATAAGTTTCTTTTACACATGAAGAAATTGAGAAACCTGAGATTTCTTTTAACAAAAGATATAAAACAAATAGCTGACAAGGTGCGGTGATTCACACTTGTAATCCCAGCACTTCGGGAGGCCAGCCAGGTCAGGAGTTCAAGACCAGCCTGGCCAACATGCCGAAACTCCATCTCAACTAAAAATACAAAAATTAGCTGGGTTTGGTGTCACACGCCTGTAATCCCAGCTATTTGGAAGTCTGAGGTAGGAGAATGACTTCAACCCAGGAGGCAGAGGCTGCAGTGAGCTGAGATCATGCCACAGTACTCCAGCCTGGCCAACACAGTAAGACTCCATCTCAAAAAAACAAACAAAAAAAGATACTGAGCTAGAATATACATCAACGTCTGAGTCCCAAACCAGAACCTATGCCCACCACTATAGAATATGATCTCACTTAGTCCTAGACTTTTAGTAGTTTCATTTAACAATGACCTTACTTGGTTTTAGACTTTTAGTAGTTTCCATAAATGCCAAAATGTTCTGGATGTGAATCTCCCTAAAATTAGCATTTGCTCTAAGAACAGGCTAAATATTTCTGAGTATGATATCTATTTTTTAATGTTTGAAATATCTATTATTTACAATAGTACCAACTACTGTAGGAAGCTCAAATGACAAGTTCGCCTTTAGAAGAACCAGTCTACTGTGAACGTCTCTCACTTAGTTTACCACACTGAATGTAAACATTTCTCAAGAAAAATTTAGGATGTTAAGGCTGAATGCCTCTTATTTGAAGTTTGTAAAATTTCTTTAAATCACAGGACAATTAGCAGCACCTCTGGACATATCTCCTGTTTTCCTCAGCTTCTCTTCTAATTTTCTAGAAAGTTATCTTCTAGATCATTTCTATTGAATCCTAAAAGGTAGCCTAACAATCTGTGAATTCATGTAGCACTAAGCATTGAATGTAATAGAATAAATAATGTGTCTTACACATATTTGTTATTACATTTCAAATTTATGCAGATTTTACTGATTAAAAATTATAAGTTGTGTGAAAGTATTATTTTCATAGCATTTTTATGCCAACCACCATAAAAAATACTATGAAGTAATAAAATATGTATGTTTCTAGAAATTTACTTCTTATTTTATAAATTTAGAATTCCTCATAGCTGAAAAAGCTGAAAACCACTACACTAATCCTTCAAAAGTAAAATTTCCATTCTATTAGGTTTACTGTGATTTGACCAGGAAAAGGCGTGTAATATCTTCTTCATAACTGTTCAAGATTGTAATATTAGACAAAGAAAAAAATCCACAAGTAAAAGATGAAAAGCCCCTAAAATATAATACTTCATCGCCTGTACCTAAGAACCTAAAAGAATAAAAAGCTCCAATACTTATATTTAGGATATCCTTCTATTCTCCCTTCCAGCGTAAATAATATCCATTTTTGCAGCCTCTTAATACACATAACTCAGATAAAAAGCCTGAAAAGAAATGCAGTCTGTTCTGTTTCTTCCCAGTTATTGGCATGTGTTTCTAAAAGAATTTAGCAGTATGGAAGTAACGCATGGATATTTTAAGCAAAATATGCAAGAGTCACTCTTTAATTAACATCACCAAAGATAAACACCATACAACAGTAATTAGAGTGTGGAGCTATTTGTTCTGCAGTATTAAAGAACGTCAAGACTTCGATTATTTATAAAGCTGTATTTTTCCAGCCTTTGATTTCACTTGCTCAAATTGATTATGAAAGGATCCAGCTCCGCCATAAAACAAAATCATTTTAAGACCCCAAAATGTTGTCGTTGCTAGAAACTGCCTAGATATTTACTTTATAGTCAGAAGTGATTAACCTTGATGAACTCTGAATTAATGTCCTTTCAAAATGATTTCAGAAAAATAATTCTGGCTATTGGCTAACTTTCGACACACATAATTTCTCTTCATTTTTTTTTAAATCCTGAAACAGTATAAAGAAGTTAACTTGGAATGTATACCTGTCTGACAATCCCAGCTTCATTTTCTATATTATCTAACACAAGTTATTCACTTTCTTTGAATACCCACCAGTTGACTTCCTTCACTGTCTAATGAGAATTACATCAAATACTGTTTCTTTACACACATCTGACATAAAGTAGAATTTAAAAATACATCCTATACTCATCTTCCTACAGGCTTTTTACTCACATCTCCTCTTCAGCTCTTAGCACTTAGCTTTGACCTCATCCATGAAATCAGGAGCTTAGCTAGTATTAGCAAGGAGGAGGAAGAGCCAGTGACATGATCATGGATCTGGCCAGTCCTGTCTGAAAGTTTCTCTTCATTTGCTTAATTCATCCTCAATAGCATATGAGGATGAATTTATTTTCAAGAAATATGAAAGTAGTAGTTGCTACTCATATGACAAGATGAAATTTACATTTGTTTCAAATCCAGTCAAAAAGCTAAAATATATAATACTTTTTCATCTGTAACATCATGGGTTAAATTACAAAAACAAAATGATTGCCATCAGTAAGTGTTGCTGAAGTTCATGGAATTTAAAAAGCTGAATGTTTGGATGCTGTAAATTAGCTATGCAAAAATCTTTCACAACCTTATTTTTCCTGAATTTTCCCTGAAAGGGAGCCTAGAATGTTAAGATATCCTTCCAGAATCCCCCACATCTGGGTTTAGCCATGCAATTCACTTCCAGCCAGTGAAACTTAAACAGAAGTCATTAGATAGGTTTTCTAAAATGGAAAAAGGTATATGTTTTGGCATTTAGCTTTTGCCATTTATTATTTTCCTTTCTTCTGCCTGGAACACGGATACAATGCCTAGAGGTACAACAGCCTTTTGGAACCATGGCAATAAAAAATACAGTTTAAGCACAAAAGGAACCGAGGTACGAAGCCATTATACTATTCAATTAGCCTAAGACATCCTACTTCCAAATTTCTTGTTGCATGACATAAATAAACCTCTTATTCATTTAACCACTATCAGTTGAGTTTTCTGCTACTTCTAATTAAAATTTATCTCAGTGGATGCAGCCTGAGTGGAGAACAGAATTTTGTTTAACACAGAAGAATGGGAAGGAAATCCAGGTGAGAAAACCAGTAGGAAACATAGCCACATCCAAAAATGAATGTCCTGTATTTGAGGGGAAAAAATGAGCATTCCAAATCCAAATTCACTGAAGTCAAGGATATATAAGACTTAGTAATAGACAAAATGGATTTGTATTTGTGGGAAGGAGTCCAAACATAGTCTGTGAATGCCCACAAAGAGTGGGAAATAGAGACTCATTGAAGGGTTGATGGGTCAAGAGAGGAGGGGATTTAAAACATGTACATAATAATCTGCAAGGAATTTTTCAGTTGCTTAGTCCTCATATACATAGGGCTGGTATATGTCATTTTTAAAGGCCTAGAATGACATATCTATTTAGCATCTATTTCTAGTAATTTGTTCTATGTAATCTGTGAAGCAGCCATGATACTCAATCCAGAGTAATACAAGGAAGAGGCCTCAAAACAAAAAAGCAAAGATGCATTTATCCCTGAGGCACTTTTTCTTTTGAGACAGAGTCTCTCTCTGCCACCCAAGCTGGAGGGCAGTGACACAATCTCAGCTCACTGCAACCTCCATCTCCTGGGTTCAACTGACTTTCCTGCCTCAGCCTCCTAAGTAGCTGGGATTACAGGCATGCACCACCACACCCAGCTAATTTTTGTATTTTTAGTAGAGATGGGGTTTCACCATTTTGGCCAGGCTGGTCTTGAACTCCTGATCTTAGGTGATTCACTCACCTTGGCCTCCCAAAGTGCTGGGGTTACAAGTGTGAGCTACCGTGCCTAGCCCTTTAGGCATTTTTGTTCTTTACATGGTATATAAATGCTTTACTTGGTGTTACCTCCCGTATCACTTCTGTCACCAATTGCTTTAGTCATTCCAGAATGCTGTAACAAGACACTCTAAATTGGTGGCTTAACAATAGAAATTTATTTCTCATAGTTCTAGAGGCTGGGAAGTTCAGGACCAGATGCTTGCAAATTTGGTGCCTGGTGAGGGCCTCTTCATGGTATGTCCTCACATGGCCTTTGCTTGGTATATGCACAGAAGCTGAGGGGGTTGAAAGGAGGTTCTCATCTTTTCCTCTTCTTTCAAGGGCACTAATCCCTCCATGAGGGCTCCACCCTCATGACCTAATTACCTCTCAAATACCCCACCTCCAAATACCATCACATTGGGGATTAGGGTTTCAATATATGAATTTCAGGGGTCACTTACATTCAGTCTACAGCACCAACTAATGCTGTAATGGTGGCAACCAATCCCCGGTGCTTGCTGCACCTGCAGAACAGATCAAACTGGACTTCATCACTCCAATCTTTATGCTACATATTAGAAGAACATGTAGGCCTGAACATGGGATTCCGCAGAAGCAGAAGCTGATAGAATTACTGAAGTGCAAGTATTTTATTTGGGGAGGGAAAGAACACTGGTGAGGGAGTGGGGAAGTCAGTGAAGGAGGGGAGGGCATGCAACAGAGAGAGTTTCTAGAGTTCAATCCCACTGGAAGAGCCCTAGATTTACCCTTGAGGAGGAAGGGACATGGCACATTTATTAGTCATTGGTTGGGCAATGTTAATTCTCCCGCACTTTGGGCCAGTCATGGGCCAGGCAGAGATGCATTCTTTAGCAACAGAGAAAATCTTCTGGAAGTCCTCAAGTAGACCACAGTGTCTGGAAGTCTGATGGCAGGTACTAATATAGTAAGGAAACAGGAGTGGAGAAATATGAGTGGAGAACTGTATTAGTCCATTTCAGGTGCTGATAAAGACACACCCGAGACTTGGCCATTTACAAAAGAAAGAGGTTTAATGGACTTACAGTTCCACATGGCTGGGGGGCCTTACAATTATGGTAGATGGCAAGGAGTTGCAAATCACATCTTACATGGATGGCAGCAGGCAAACAGACAGCTTGTACAGGGAAACTCCCCTTTATAAAACCATCAGATCACATGAGACTTATTCACTTTCATGAGAACAGCACAGGAAAGACCTGCCCCCATGATTAAATTACCTCCCACTGCATCCCTCCCACAACACATGGGAAGTCAAGATGAGATTTGGGTGGAGATGCAGCCAAATTGTATCAAGAACTACTGGCATCCTTGGGCTGGCCAATGCCTAAGAGTGCAGGGATGATTTTAAGCAGCAAAGTTCTAGTTTTGCAGAAACTATAAAATGATCCAAACACAGAAATTTAGGAAAACCTGAAAGATTAAGGATACAACAGCAGAGCATAAGACTCTGGTTTTCCTTTCTTTGCTGTACTTGAGAAACCAGACATGAAACCCAAAATTCCTCCAGAACATAGCAAAGAGGGAATACTCAAGTGGGACTTGTTTATATTCTAGAAAAGTTACAAAAGGTCAGTTGTAAAAAAAAAATGCCCTTATAGATAAAAGTAAAAAATAAATAAATAAAAACTACCAGTTAAAATAACAAGGGTTAGAATTATTCCTTTCACTTTTGACAACCCCAGCGAGAAAAAAAGTCAAACTATGTAATCAATATGGTAAAGAATAAGTCAAATATTAAGATCAGAGTCTAACATTACTTACTGATTTAATCCCCATTTTACAGAAAGAAGCATTAAAAGGTAAAGGAACATCCTGAGGAAAATCTATCTCCAAAGGACATGATTTTAACCATTATAATCTTCTGTCCTCCTCTATATGATAATTCGATAAGATACTGGAGTACATGGTTGTGCCTAAAATTCTTATTAAGACAAGTTTTTGCCTTCTTATTACTATTAGGCCAGGGGAAAGATCAGGAGAGGTGAGGTGAGTCAGCTGCGCTAAGTGCAACAACCACATCACCTCTATCTTCCAAGTGTTTAGTATACCAGAAATAGGCTCAACTGGCTAAAGTAAGAGTAAAGTAACTGAGACTCACACTAGAGAATCTTGAATGCCAGCCACCAAGTTTCATCTTTATTACCCTAGAAACACAATCATAAAGAACCACTGAAGAATCTGAGCACAAACTTACAGGCACTTACATGTGGTCAGGTGTCAGACTGAGTAACACAAATAGTGGTCATGTAGTAGTCAGTGTCAGGCAAGAGGGTTTCCAGAAAATCACAACTATCTGGAAAAGCCTACCTCCCCTCGAAAGGTCACGACATAATTGCTACTGTCACTCTAGTCTTCTAAATTGCAAAATCCTATAAAGCAGTAACAGGCTCACACTGGAGAAAAAAGACAGCTCTGAATTGTCATGTAAATATTCATCATTGTAGACATCAATTATGTTCTCTGGATCCTTGAATTCATCCTCAAAGCAGAGAGAAAAATGCTATTTTCTTTCCACCTGGAATGACAAACATTCCTTCCTCAAGGTTGGTCCCAGCTAGACCCAGAAAGATATTCAACTGCTGATTTCTCACATCTCCATTTGACAGTCAAAGACTTCTGGACAGTACTCATTTTGATACTAATGAGTTCAGGGATTGGTAGCTTGAGTTATGTGTCTCTAGTGATCTAATTTCTAGAGGAGATTGCCATTTACACTTATCTTCACATTTTTCTACCTGCAAACATATCCCAGAAGTGCTTTGCAGAGCTGACTGCCTCTCAGGATCCCTATGGGTTTTTTTTCTATGCATGCCCACTTTCCAATACCAGAAATTTTGATTAATTGGTGTGGGCTAGAACTCTGAGCATGTACATTTTTTCAGATACTACAGGTGACTCTGATGCAAAGCAGGGCTGAGATCTACACCACAGTAGTAAAAATGATGATGGCTGTTAACAGTGTTTGCATTCCTGCATGTGCCAAGTACTTGGCTAAAGGATTTGAGTGTCTTAACTCATGTTTATCTTCATTGCAACCTTCTCAGTTTGGGACTATTACTACCTCCATTGTTAAGAAATGTGAGGCAAAGATAAACTGGGTAATTTTCCCAAGCTCATATGGTGGATCCAGGATTTAACCTCAGGCAGTCTGCCGTAAATATATACACATGCTCCTTCCACCAGCTAAGAAAAAGCAATTATTTCTATATCCCCTGCAATAGTTTAAGATCTTGATTTTTAAAGTCTTAAAGCTTAAAGAATTTAAGATCTAAATGAAATTGGCTTGATTGATCTGGATGATATTGCATATCTGAGATGTCTATACAGAGGCTGACAAGTGGTCAGTTCTGACTCCAAGTCCTGGCTTTCACTGAATTAGTTCAGTTCGAGCAGCATCCTGTCCGCTACCTTTACTTGCCCAAGTTTCATTAAAATGGAAACAAAGAAAAAACTAAACTAAATGGTATTTTTATAAGGTAATGTATAGCAAACTTCTTTACTGATTTCTTAGGTGAAACAGAGAGTTTATTACTTTTTAAGTGTAGCAAGATAACTTAGAATGAATAAGGATGCCCTTTTATTTATTATTTTTATTTTTTTATTATACTTTAAGTTCTGGGGTCCATGTGCAGAGCTTGTAGGATTGTTACATAGGTATACACATGCCATGGTGGTTTGCTGCCTCCATCCCATCGTCTCCTACATTAGGTATTTCTCCTAATCCAAATAGCACATGTTCTCACTCATAAGCGTGTGTTGAACAATGGGATGCCCTTTTATTAAAATGTCTCCAGTCACCTGACTATTCTGGTTGCTCAGCCACATCCCACTGTCTTGTTTTCTCTCTCGATTTCCTTCTATCTTATCCATTCTTTGCTTTCTCATCACCCCTGTATTTCTCTTCATTCTGAAGTAAAGACTAGGTGAGGCGGCTCACACCTGTAATCCTAGCACTTTGCAAGGCCAAGGCCGTCAGATAGCTTAAACGCAGGAGTTCGAGGTCAGCCTAAGCAACATGATAAAACCCCATCGTTCCAAAAAGGAAAAAATATATACAAACATTAGCCAGGTGTGGTGGCATGCACCTGTGGTCCCAACTACTAGGGAGGCTGAGGTGGGCAGACTGAGCCCAGGAGGTCGAGGCTGCAGTGAGCTGAGACTGTGCCATTGCATTCCAGCCTGGATGACAGAATGAGACCCTGTCTCTAAAAATAAAAATAAAGACATTTAGCAATTGCATTGACTCTCTCAGGGGTAGTCTTCAGCCTTAGTGGCCCACCATCAAATACTTACATTCAATTATAAGTGGCTTATCGAAGTATTTTCTTCCATAAAAGCGGTGCTTTTCTTGGGTGATATTGTTTGTTTTGCTTGTTTTTCATCTTCAAGAATGTTCTCTTTACCAGGGACAGGGCTGTTTCTATCGTTTTACTAAATAAATACAAGATATGGTCCCTAATTAAAGGGTTGACAATTTAGGTGGTGAGGTAAGACCACAGATTAGATTATGAATGACACAAGAAAAACTATAATGATAATATTATAAAGTATGCTAAACATCAGTTGGGATATATGACTGAACATAAATGAATAAAAAATGTGAAAACATTAAAAGTTGAATTAAGAAAAAAAGATGATTTAATAAGAAATTACTATATACCTCAGTGCCCTGGGGGTATTGTAAACTTGAAAATTCAAAGAAGAGGAAAAGAGAGTCCAGAGATATAAAAGAAAATATTACAGAGAAGAGGACACGTTGGCTAAATAGGGTTCAGAGGATCAGGAATACAAAGTGGAAGGTATTTGTATCTCACCCCAGATGAACTAAACTGTGATCTACAGTCCAAACTCCCCAAGTGATTCTAATATATAGCCTGTTCATTATTACTGTTTCATCTAGTACATCATGGCTTGCCTACTGAGACAAATCTGATATGAAATAATTTGTCAAATTTTCTAATTGTCTTTACGTTACATACGCAATAGGCTTGAAATACTGCATCTGGACAACATGGCGAAATTCCATCTCTCCAAAAAACTTTTCAAAAAAATTTTTTTAAACATATAGTATATTCTAAATTATAACCAGGAGATGGGTTAGGAAATGCTCCCGAGTTCTTATCACCTAATCTTACTGCGTGTCATTCTTCTAGTTACACATTAGCAGCAGCAGCTTTGGAAGTGGGTACCTGTCAACTGCCTGTCAGATGGGCAAAGCTTACCATGTAAGAGATATATTGTAGAAGAGCACTACATACTTTCAGCTTTCATGGATTGTGAATTGCTACTGGTAAAATACAAGCAATAACCAAATCAATGTGGTTCAAAATAATATGGGAATTTGTTTCCAGAACAAAATCAATAAGCTTCCAGAAGAAGGACTCCAGGAAAGACTTCCACTTACAGCTATAGAGGACTAGCTGCAATTGGCCATCTATTGATGAAAACAACTAGAAATTCTGGATACAAAAAAAAAAATTAACTAATTAATTTAAAACCTGAAGGCAATGTGCAATCAAAGTTTCAAGAACTTCACAGATGATATCCGAGAGACGGGAAGTACAGAGATGTAACTCCCAAATTCATCATTATATTTTTCCTCAAGTCATTGACTTTTTAAAAAATTCTGTTTTTTAATTGACACATAATAATGGTACATGTTTATGGAATACCTAGTGATTTTTTGATACCTAAAATGCATAGTGATCAAATCAGGGTTATTAGCATATCAATCATTCAAATACTATTTCTTTGCTTTGGAAACATCCAATATCCTCTTCTAGCTATTAGAAAATATATACATTATTAACTACAGCCATTCTACAGTGTTATGGAATGCTAGAACTTATTCCTCCTAAGGAGCTATAATTTTCTATATCTTAATAAATATCTCCCTATGTTCCCCTTCCCCTCTCACTTCTCAGCCTCTAGTATCCTCTGTGCTACTTTTTACTTCCATGAGATCAACTTTCTTAGCTTCCACGTGAGTGAGAACATGTATATGCCTGGCTTATGTCACTTAACATAATGTCCTCCAATTCCATCCATGTTACCATGGCAGACAGGAATGACAGGTTTCCATTCTTTTTATGGCTGAAAGGAATTTCACTCTGTGTGTGTGTGTGTCTGTGTGTGTGTGTGTGTGTGTGTGTGTGTGTGTGTAACATTTTCTTCACCCATTCATGTGGTATTGCATACCTGGGTTGATTTCGTATCTTGACTATCGTGAGTTGTGCTGCAATAAAGACAGGGGTGCAAATATTTCTGATACACTGACTTCCTTTGCTCTGGACAAATACCCAGTAGTGGGATTTCTGGGTCATATAGTAGTTCTATTTATAAACATAGCTTTTTTTTTTTAAGTGCTGGCTAAGAGAGTAAAAAGCCACACAGGAAACACCAACTCAAAGGCTGAAAAGTTGAGAAGAGTTCAGTAGCGAGTTCAGTGGCTCATGGAACTGAGAAAACAAAAATTGGAGAGGGAAGGAGCTTAGTAAACACTCCTAGCTTTCACCTGGGGCTCACAAAGGGCTATGCTATTGGAGTAAGGACAACTAGAAATAGAACAGCTCTCCCAAAAACTTAATATAGCTGCAGATCAACTTAATCCCCAAAGGGATTGAATTACTCTTCCCTAAACTACTTGCATACCAGAATCAAAGGCAAATTCTCTATTTGAGAACATAACATGGGCCAGAGCCCCAAAACTGTTCTATAATTTTCACAAACAACTATAAAAAATAGTCATTTCTGTAAAAAAGAGATAACAAAATGTATTCTGTACCATAATTATGAAGACTGTAGAAGTCTGTAAATTACCTGGTACACTGATGCTCAACAAGTGAAAACTCTAGGAGTGGGCAATAAGAATATATTTATAGAATATGTAATTTTTAAAATACTTTTTTTTCTTTCTGCAAGAGACACTGGGGAGTTGATTAATAACTTTGTGTTATATGACACAAAGGTGTGCTGGCTTCATGATTAGACTAACACTAGTATTAGAAACTACAGATGTTTTCTCTTGTCAGTATCTAAGCAAGAAACCAGAAGTCAGCAAAGGCAGCAATTCCGCATGAATAAAGCAAGCACAGTTTGAAAGCACTTAAGCCTCACTTTTCTAGCCATTATCACCATGTCAAATCCCAAGCTGTTATGTTTATCATTTAAAAAAATGTCTGCATATAACATCACAACCTAATGTTTCATAATCAAGGGAAACTAATTACCCTTTCACTATGGGTGTTCCTTAGTGACTAAAAATGGAAATGCATTATCCATGCTTTTAAAGACTCTACAGTGTACTGCACTTAAAATGTCAAAAAATAGGCCGGGTGCAGTGGCTCACACCCATAATCTCAGCACTTTGGGAGGCCAAGGTGGGTGGATCACTTCAGGTCAGGAGTTCGAGACCAGCCTGGCCAACATGGCAAAACCCCATCGCTACTAAAAGTACAAAAATTAGCTGGTCATGGTGGCATGCACCTGTAATCCCAGCTACTCGGGAGGCTGAGGCAAGAGAATCGCTTGAACCCAGGAAGTAGAGGTTGCAGTGAGGCAAAATCGCACCCCTGCACTCCAGCCTGGGTGACAAAGTAACACTCTGTCTCAAAAAAAAAGTTAGAATATAGCGTCAACATTAGGAATTAAGTATACTTCAAATTTATCAAGTGCTTGAAAACATGAGTTCTTGTTTTTATATCTTTAAGAATTGTGTTTTGGTGTTTATATACCAGTGGCTAAGAAAATGAGGCATAAGAAACCTAAGTGCCAATAACAGTAGATGTAATACTAAATTTAGGTAAAATTAAGACTAAATTTACTAGAATAGTTGGCTTCAATTTTACTTGTGCCATTTAGTCATCAGATTTCAAATATCTAAATGCTACTTTCTAGGCCGTACCCAAGAAATAACTATGCCCAGAATAACTATGCCCAAGATTTTAGAAACACCACAACATAGAAAGTATATTGATAAGATATACAAGATGCAAAAAAATTTAGAGTAAAACGTTTTTATGAATACACAACTGTTTACAACTATTATGCCACAAATACTGCACTGGTGGTGCCACATTTGAGAGGAGACAATACAAAAGAGTTGGAAAAAATATGATTATTCAAGTCAGATTTTACTTATAGTTCTTACTCCTGAACTATAATAAGGCATTCAAAGAAGTAAGATGTTCCCAAGTACGATAAAATTACTATAATCTGTAAGATGAATTTCTTTCTCCCAAAGGATGGAGAAAAATTGAGAGATGCATGCAAAGTTCATGACTTCTGATGAGTGCCAATTACAGACAAGACATGGAATACAAAACAAGAAGACACAACAAAAAGGGAATGACAATTACATATATTGGCAGTTTCAAACAAGTATCAAACAGACAGGATTTTTTTGATGACAGAAAAATGAAATACTAGATCCTTGATTGTTAAACCATTTTCAAAACCACTTACACCTTAAAACGTATTCTGAAAGTTGCAGACTAGACATAATAGCAGTTTAATATTTCAGCAAGTATACAACAATTGTTGGCTGAAGTACTCTTTAAGAAAGACTCTGTTTATATTAAAAGCAAAAACTAGCAAATACCTAAGAATTAACATGAGAATTAATATTCAAGAGATATATAAACAAAGTTATTAAATTTAAACTTAATTCATGGGCATAAGATGAGATCTGAACACAGAGAGGGGAACACTCTGTTTTGGAATGAAGGTAAAAGTACCATAAGCCTATTAATTTTTCTCAAATAAATCTATAAAACCAATGTAATTTTAATCAAATGCAAACTTAAATTTTATTGAACTTTATAAAGTTATTCTACAATTCAACTGAAAAAGTAAATGGGCAAAATAGGCAATAAAATCTTAAAGAAATAAAAAAGAATAAAGAAACAATGATTCACTTCACCACCCAAATACCAAAACATAACAAAGTTTTGAAACCCTGAGGAACAGTGAAGTAGATAAATGACCCTAAACAGCACAAAGCAGACCTATACACATACAAGGAATTAATATATAATCATGGTGACATTTCAGAAAATTAGGGAAGATTGCATTAAAATAGTCAGTTATACACTTGAAAAAAGAAAGACAGATCTCTATTATCACTCATTTAGAAAAATTAATTCCTGCCATACTAAGGCTCTAAATGATCTCAGAGTGGTGGCTCACACCTGTAATCCCAGTACTTTGAGGGGCCGAGACAAGAGGATCACTTGAGCCCATGAGTTCAGAAACCATCAGGGCAACATAGTGAGACCCTGTCTCCAAAAATAAATTCTTATTAGTAGGTCATGGTAGCGTGCACTTGTAATCCTAACTACTCAGGAGGCTGAAGTGGGAGGATTATATGAGTCCAGGAGTTTGCAGCTGTACTGAGCCATGATCTTGCCACTGTATTGCAGCTTGCGTGACAGTAAGACTCTAACTCAAAAAAATAATAATAAATATCAGAATGTCAACAACTATAAACTTTTAGAAAATATAGGAAATTATATTTTGATAAGGAAGGCCTTAAACAAAACTAAATCCCAATATCACAAAAATTAATAATTTGGCTTTTAAAAAGCCAAATTTTGAATCATAAAAATCTCTTAATTATATTGCATAAAGGATTTCTATAAATTTTTTAAATAAATATAAATGTTTCTGGGTCATATTAATAAGAAATTCACAGAAGAAATACAAATTTCAAACAAACATTTGAAATGATAAAATCATTAGGAACCATAGGAATTTAAATTTATCATTAGCATAGCATAAATTTTAATAATTGCTAAAATTCACTGCTGTCAAGGCTTTATACTACTGGCAAGAATATAAAATATCACAACCATTTTGGAGCACATTTGTCAGAATCAGTCACAATTTAAAATGTGCACAAACATAGATCCAGGTATGTTGCTGCTACAAACTTATCCCTCAGAAATACTTAAATATGTGCACAAAGAAATGTTCACAAAAGCATTTAGTAAAGCATTGGTTATAACAATAAAAATTAAGATAACTTAAGTGACTACTTTTAAAATTGTATATAACAATTTACTATGTGGAATTACATTTAGATGTTAAAAAGAAAATGGAAGACTTATGTGTTCTAACATAAAAAATTCTCCCAAAGTAAAAGTAAAATAATTGAGGTGGCACATCATATGTACATTCAAATACCATTTTGTTCGAGAAACGCATACACATGTAAATTAAATAAAACTATCTGAAAATATAACACTCAATATTAACAGTAGTTAGGAAGTGAGAGATAACTTACTTTAAACTCTGCATAGAGTAAGTGACAAAAAATTATAGCCAACCCACTTTATTGCACTCTAATATGTACTTAACAAATCTATACTGTCAGGAAAATAATCTGATACATAATAAATGTGTAACTTACCTTACACATTGACATTTTTATTAACACAGAAAAAAAGTGATATTAACGTGCATCGACAGAAATGGAATAAAACCATTTTGAGTTTTCCTTTACATTCTCAGTCTTGTAGAAATATATCTGTGACCATAGTTTCCAGATGTATAAACCCCCAACTATGGAATCAAAATGAAGCCAAGCTTAAAATTATCATTCTCCTCATCAGTTCTATAATATTTAGGCTCAAAATTCATCTTGCAGAAGGCAAAGAGATACCATATATTTATTTTTTAAATGATTATTTTGCTTTTGCAGTTTGCATACATTCATAGGTAAACTTGAATAACACTCTAGCTTTACGTATTTATTTTAGCCAGTATTTTAATGCATTTCAAGTAGGCTCATTATTTATGCTATAATAACAATCTGAAAGTGGCTAGAACAAATCCTCCAAATCTTTATAGTCAATAAAATCCCAATCCAATTTCTAGTACATATTTATTTTTTGGAGAATGGCTTACTGATTTTAAAGTTCATATGGGAAAGTAAGTACTCAAGGCAAACCTATACATTTAGAAAAAAAAGAATAAGGAATCTCAAAACTTACAGTAAAGACTCAGTAATTAAAATGGCTTATGGCTAATTCCGAAATAAGCATAAAAATCAACACATGCTTATATTTTCATATTCACTGAGAATTTGATATATAAATTCTTATCAATAAAGACCATTTATGCTTCTGGGAGACCATTCCACAGAAATATCAGAAATTAGTACCAGCACAAACACAAAGATTTCATTGACATCCTACTTGTCATAGAAAAAAAAAACCTTAATTTGTCCTTTAAAAGGAAAATATTTAAGCAAATTAAACAACAAACATAACAGACTATCATGAAATCATTTAAGGAATGAGGAAAATCACATACTACATCCAAGAGGGGAGGATTTAATTGGCCAAGCCTAGTCCACATAATCTAAAGCAAGTTGAGAAGAGTATCATGATATAATCTCATTTGAAATATCTAAATGACAGAAACCAAATACCATATGTTCTCGCTTATTAATGGCAGCTCAATGATGAGAACTTAGGAACACCAAGATGGAAACAACAGACATTACTGTCTACTTAAGGGAAGGGTAGGAGGAGGGAGAGGAGCAGAAAAGGTCACTGTTGAGTACTGGACTGGGCTTAATTCCTGGCTGATGAGATAATCTGTATGACATGACCCTGTGACATGAATTTACCTATGAACTAAACCCTCATATGTGCCTGCCAAACCAAATATAAAATTAAAAAAAAAAAAAAACAGAAAAATTACAGGTGGTTTTAAGACTGACAAGCTTAGAAGAAGACAGAAACAAGAACTGTAATGAATGTGACAATCAGTACAATAAAATCAGAATACAGAAGGAAGGAAGAAAAGAAGGAAGGAAGGAAGGGAGGGAGGAACGGAGGGAGGGAGGGAGGAACGGAGGGAGGGAGGGAGGGGAGAAATGAAGGAAGGAAGGAACAAAGGAAGGAAGGGAGGGGAGAAGGAAGGAAGGAAGGAAGGACGGATGGACGGACGGACGGAGGGAGGGAGGGAGGGAGGGAGGAAGCGCAAGTGACCAAAAGAGTTGTGGCAATTTGCATTCCAAGTGTCTGCCATACAATCCAAATAAAGGTTTTTGAGAAAGGTAAATGCAAACCGGTTAATGAATTTATCTAATTAATAAAAGCATGCATCTGAAGTTTATCAGTTACTCAGGGAAACTGGGGGAAAAAGGAATTAAAAAAATTATACATAGCCATTCACTTTACCCCATCAGACCAAGCCACCCATTCTGATGTGATGAAAGATGAAGGGTCACTTCTCTAAAATATCCTCTCAAACACCATTGTAGCAGAACTCTCAGTGACCACAAGTCATTACATCTCCCTATTTTCAATCCACCTGTTAGAAAAAATAATATGGAAGAAGTTCAAGTTGCTTCAATAATAACTAAACAAATGTTGAATCACTCCTTCAGATAATCAAATCAAGGCATTTTTACAATCAAATTGGAAAGGAAAAAAGGTTTGAATTTCACAAGTGAAATGCTTACTGCCAGTCAGGTGGCAAAGACTACTATCTGTGCAGCCTTAAGTTACTCTCCCTGGATTTTACTTTCTTGGCCACAAACTCGAGTGATTTCTCAAAATAATCTCTAAGATTATTCCACCTTTTATACTCACTGAGCTTATGGAAAAAACCTCCAAGCTTAAGAGCATCAGAGAATGGGCATTTTTTATTAGGAATGACAAAAGCAAAACTTGGGATTGAGGTGGTAGAGTTAGAGATAGTTATCAGTTTCAGCTAGTGTCAGTTAATGCTGCATTTTGGAAAAAAAAAAAAACAGAAATGTAGCAGCTTTAAACAACAAATATGTATTATTTTTTATGATTTTGTGGGCTGGCTAGACGGTTCTGATTTGGGCCAGTTTACCTGAGCCCGAATGGTCTACAGCAGAGGTCTGCAAACCTTTCATGTATGAGACCTTATGGACCCTAAGGTCTCCCTTGCAGCCACTCAACTCTGCTCCTTTAGTTGAAAGGAGCCATGGACAATATGTACATAGATAGACATGGCTGTGTTCTAATGAAACTTTATTTATACAAGAAGCTGGTGGGTTGGATTCAACTCATGGGCTGATCTTTGGTCTACAGTGGTTTTCTGATCTTTGCTCTAGAGTGGGCTAACAAAAATGTCTAGCTGCTTAGCTCAAGAGAAGCCAAGATGCTTCAGTTCTCTTCTACATTGCTTCCTAATTTCCACCAGGCTAGCCTATGTTCATTCACATGATGCACCTGAAGTTCCACATTCAGCAAAGTAGCAAGCCCCATTGAATGGCATTTTAAAAGCTTATCCTTGTGACCTATTTTCCTCATTGTCCAAAGCAAGTTGCATGCCATGTTCTGAGCCAAAGAATCAACAAACAGCCTCCACTCTTTGATGGGAGGAAAGTGGAAAGTCACAGTATAAAGTAATGCACATACAGGGGTGGGAAAAAATCTGTAGCCATTTTTATATGCCACAGGGAACCCTGTAAAAATAAAAATGCAGTGAATTCAATTTCTGAATTATTTTGATCTATCTAACACTGAACCTATTTAAAATATAAGATTTTGAGATACCATGAAATATATATTATTTCTCCTAAATCTTTTTTTTTTTTTTGAGATGGAGTCTTGCTCTGTCATTCAGGCCGGAGTGCAATGGCACAATCTTAGCTCACTACAACCTCCACCTCCAAGGTTCAAGCGATTCTCCTGTATCAACTTGGCAAGTACCTGGGATTACAGGCATGTACCACCATGTCCAGCTAATTTTTGTATTTTTAGTACAGACAGGGTTTCACCATGTTGGCCAGTCTGGTCTCAAACTCCTCACCTCAGGTGATCCACTCACCTTGGCCTCCCAAAGTGCTGGGATTACAGACATGAGCCACCACGCCCAGTCAAAATAATTTTAACATTGTAATTATTTCAAGCTTTTTCACATGGAAAGAAATATCACCTAAGAAATTTCAGAGTTCCTCTAACACATAAGCTATAATTTATAAGGTTTGTAGAGCTTAGGCCATTACAGAGTGGATTAATAAAACTGTTCTAAATTGGGTATATTTTTGGCTACCTTTATATAAAAGGAGGATATCTGTAGCCTACAGCAGTAAGTAAACAGTACATTTATCAATTGAGATTAAACATATACACTTTACTCCATCATTTTCCTAGAGTTTGATATCTGTCCTGTAGGCAACAGAAGTCTGAAAAGACAGAAGGAACAATCACTACAGAAATTTACTGAAGTGTTATTTTATAACAGGAAGCATCTGAGATCACCATCTAAGAAAATAGAGAAGCACTCTTAGAAAGCCAAAGGTGTAATTCTCTTTTAACATTCTGTCAAAAATATAGATATAAAAGTGAGACTGTTTTGCTACCTGATAGGATTTTTGAAATTCTATGTGGAATATTATGGCACCACTGGCTGAATCTGGTACTGATACTCACCTGTAGTTTTAAATAGTTTTATTTGTGTGAATATGGATTAAGTTGTCAACAATAAAGAAGCATAAAGATACACAAAATGTAGAGACCTTTGAAACAAAATTGAAAGCTTCCCCTACATGAGAGAGAGTGCTTCTGTGTTTGGTACAGTTTTTTCGTGTGTTCCCAAGACTAGCCTCTAAGTGACAAAACTATCCTCTCCCTAACTTCTAATCTTCAGGAGAGGAAAAAATAAATCTTTAAAATAATCCTTTCAGAGAAGAAGTAACCAATATTTTTAAGCACAAAAAGAATAACATAAATTGTTTCACAGATTAGCTATGGGAGGTGGGGGGGTAAGGGATGGGACTGATCTTACTGCTTAGAACAGTATATCTTAAAGTGTGGTCCCAGACCGGCATTACCTGGAAACCGGTTAGATATGCAAACTTTCCATCCCACACCCTACTCCGTAAATCATAAACTCTGGAGATGAAGCCAAACAATCTGTGCTTCAACAAACCCCTTAGTTGAGGTTGATGTATGCTAAAGTTTGAGAACCACTATTATAAAATGAAAGAATAGAATTGTTACATTGAGAGACACTAGAAGTCAATTATGTCTGATAATTTTAAACTACCTGTTCTCAACAATCTTCCTAGCTCAATCACTTTTTGTTAAATTAGATATTCAGTCAGGAATTTTTACGTACAAAAACACAAGTTGACTACTAAAAATAGGCTTGACTGGCAAATAATCATGTTGTGAATGCCTACTCTTCATTTCTTTTTCAAGTTAGGTGGCATCAGGATAGCCACAGATGAATTAGTTAATGAGTAAAGTTAGGACAAGGAAGTGAGATAAAATTCTATTTCATTTTTAAGAGTTTTCAGGAAGTATGTACTTTCTATGACTTCACCGAATTAATTTGGATAAGAAGAATAACAACAATTTACAATGTTGTTCTTAGAGAAAATAAATCACACAATATGAGTCTAGTGCATACACACACACACACAACTTACCCAAAGAATTACAAATGGTATCTTTATCTTAAAAAAAAAAAAAAAAACACACACTTAAAATCTTCATGAGAAAGACACAGAAAGGAAGTTAACAAACTAGATGAAAATTCAGTTTAGCAGAATTTGATACAAAATAGCAGACAGAGAGTAAACTAGACATAATACGGAATTCAGAAGAGCTCTGGTTACCCAGGTGTGGTGGCGGGCACCTGTGGTCCCAGCTTATTGGGAGGCTGAGGCAAAACAACTGTTTGAGCCTGAGAGTTAGAGGCTACAGCACACCATGTTCAAATCACTGGACTCCAGCCTGGGCAACAAAGCAAGACCCTGCCTCAAAAAAAGACAGACAGAGAGAGAGAGAGAGAGAGAGAGAGAGAGAGAGAGAGAGAGAGAGAGAGAGAGAGCGAGCGAGCGAGCACACACTTTGGAAGCTCATTTAGATTTGGAGTTTTTTGGTTTGGGCCTTTTAACTTATGAGGAGACATTCTTAGGAGTTTACAACTGCATACAGTTTTGCTTTTTTCTACCTTCATGGAGAAGTTGCAAACAGCCAAGATGTTACAGCTTTAGACTACATGCTTTTTTCAACCAGTCACCCATCTCCAGCCATTTTCTACATGTTGCTCTTACTGCTGAACATACGTATCTCAGGGCACAGGACTTTCCAACAGAGTTACACAATTGTAATCACTTTCCAAACTCTTCCCTACTTAATGAAGCATGCAAGTGACATTTCCAAGTGCGTTTAACAGCCTATGAGTAATCCTAAGCTCAAATACAGTAGAGGTCATACAAATTGATAAAGGAAAAGATTATCCTAAAGGAAAAAAGCTGGCTTTTCCATGTGTGTTTTACACATTTGATTGTCTCACAACTATAGCTAATCAAGACAGTTAAGATGTGCTATGGCTGAGAATGTGGTTTTCTGGAATAAAGGTGAAAACAGAAGACACTTACTACAAATTTAAAAATATGCACTACTACGTAGTGCTCATCTCAGATACTCAGAAGTGATATTTTTCTCTCCAAAGTAAATTTTAAACTTGGATGGTATTTTATGTACAATTATTGGAGAAAATGACCCAATTATATGTGTTTCTTTCATATTGCATGAAAGACTGATTTTTATACCTTTAAAAAGAAAGCTATTAAAAAATTTACAATAAGGATAAAGACTATTTTCTAATGCATTATATTTATGACTGGTTTGTTTAAAATAATTATTTGCTTTTTTAGAAGCTTTGTACATGAATTACTAGAATCTGTCAACTGTGAAGACATTAAAATTATTATTTCCACAAAAGCAACCTGAGATTGAGACTCAAAACCAATTGACTGAAAGCACATACATTTAGTGGTGGGCTATTTAAAACTTAAGAATCATAGACTTCACTTTTAGCTCAAACTATAGGCATGACTGACCATTTTTAGGTCTCATTGAACTTATTGAAATAAGTTTCCACAAGTGATCAGCCCTATTGTCTTTCTAAAATTTGTATTCACACTAAAATCAAAGTTGCAAGTCCTTTTTGGTGGGAGGAAAAAGTATTTGAGTTTGAAAGACATACAAAGAATCAAATTATGTGGAATGCAATGGAACAGCACGTAGAGGGAAATTTATATTATTTAATGCATATTTTAGAAAGAAAGAAGACCTCAAATCAAAAATGTAAACTTCCACCTTAGGAAACTAGGAGAAAAGAGCAAATTAAATCTGAAGTAAGCAGAAAGAAAGAAATAATAAAAATTAGAGCAGAAATCAATGACAATAAATCAGTAGGAGATGAATGAAGAAAATCAGTAAAACTTTGGCCAGGCAAACCAATAAGAAGAGAAGACACAAATAACTAATATCAGGAAAGAAAAAGGGGTCATCACTATCAATCTTATGAACTCTAAAAGGATAATAAAATAGTATAAGCAACTCTATAATCACATTTTGATAACTCAATGAACCTATTCCTTGAAAAACGCATTCTACCAAAACTCACACAAGAAGAAACAATCTGAATATGTCTATATCTATCATAGAAATTGAATCCATCATTAGTAACCTTCCAAAACAGGAAATACCAGGCCAAGATGAATTCACTTATAAATTCTACCAAACGTTTAAGGATGACATAATATGAATTCTCTATAATCTCTTCAAGCAAACAATTAGAAGGAATACTTCACATCTCATTCTATTAAACCAACATTACTCCAATATAAAAACAAACACATTACTAAATAGGAAAACTATAGGCCATTCATATCATGAATATAAATACAAAAGTCTCAACAAAGTATTAGCAAACCAAATCCTGTAATTTATTTTTAAGAAGGAATTATACACGATGACCAAGTGAGATTTATTCCAAGTATACAATGTTGGCCCAACATTCAAAAATCAATTAACATAAACAACCATATAAACAGGCTAAAGAAAAAATATTATAGGATCATTTCAACAGATTCAGAAAAGCATCTGTCAAAGCTTAACACCCATTTGTGATTTAAAAAAAAAGAAAACTTTCCACAAACTAGGAATAGAGTGAACCTTCCTCAACTTGATAATGACCATCTACAAAAGAACCCATAGCTAAAATCATACTTAACATGGAGAAAATAAATGCTTTTCCACCAAAAGTAGGAATAAAGCAAGAATTTCTGCTCTCATCACTTTTATTCAATGTCCTACGGGAAGTCCTAGATTGTACAATAAGAAAAGGAAATTGAAAGTATATAGATTAAGAAGAAAGAAATCAAACTGTCTTTGTTTACAGATGACATCATTGACATCACTTCTATGCAGAAAACCCCAAAGAAGCAACAAAAAACTGCTGGAACTAGTAAGCAATTCTAATAAGGCTTCAAAATATAAAGTTAATACATTAAAGTGAATTGCTTCCCTACGTACCAGCAATGGTCAATTGTAATTTGAAAATAAAACACAATACCACTCACATTAGCAAAGAAATGAAATAATCATAAGTCTAACAAAATATGTATAAGATCTATATGAGAAAAAAATATAAAACTCTGTTGAAAGAAAACATACAAGTCCTAATTAAGTGGAAAGACGTTTCATGTACATGAAAAGGAAGACTCAATACTGTTAAGATGTTAGTTCTTCCCAACTAGTTGTATAGATTCAATGTAATCCCAATCAAAACCCCAGCAAGTTATTTTTTGGAAGCCAACACATTCTACAGTTCAGGTGAAAAGGCAAAAAATCCAAAATACCTAATACAATGTGAAAGAAAAGAACAAAGTTGGAAAATTAACACTACATGACTTTAAGAGTTACTAAAAGGTACAGTAATGAAGACAGTGTGGTATCGGTAAAGGAACAAATAGAGAATTAGACCAAAATAGCCCAAAAATCGACTCCCACACATATAGTCAACTGATCTTTAACAAAGGAGTAAAGGCCATTCAATGGAGGAATGTAACAAGTGGATACCAATCTATATGTAAAATAATAAATATAGACATAGTCCTTACAACTTTCATAAAAATTAACTCAAAATGAATCATAGACCTAAATGCAAAACATTGAAAACTCCTAAGAGATACCACAGGAGAAAATCTAGTGACTTGGGTAGGGCAGTGACTTTC
The DNA here is from genome assembly GCA_004027715.1 of Plecturocebus donacophilus. NCBI lineage: Eukaryota > Metazoa > Chordata > Mammalia > Primates > Pitheciidae > Plecturocebus > Plecturocebus donacophilus. The sequence continues at coordinate 24,940 of PVKP010010482.1, forward strand.
TGGGTTCAATGCCAAAAGCATAATCCATGAAAGAAAAAAAAATGCATATGTCGCACTTTATTAAAATGAAAATATTCACTCTAAAAATGATACTGCCAAGACAGTGAAAAGATAAACCACAGAGGGGAAAAAACAATACAAAATACATATCTGATAAAGGATTGGTATACAAAATATACAAGAAACTCCAAAAATTCAACAATAAGAAAACAACCCAGTTAAAAAACATGGAAAAGATCTGGACAGACCTGATGAAGGAAGTTATAAAAATGGAAAATAAGTATAGGAAAAGATGCTCAAGATAATCTGTCACTAGAAAACTGAAAATAAATTTGTAGTACTTCTACACATCCATTAAAATGACTAAAATCCCACACACTAACAACGCCAAGTGTTGATGAGGACGTGGACCAACACGGATGCTCATTCTTTGCTGATGGGCAGAATTTGGAATTCTTACAAAGCTAAGCATAGTTTTACCACACAATTTAGCAAGTGTCCTCCTAGGTATTTACTTACATAGATTAAAAATTTATGTACACACAAAAAATTGTACAGGAATGCTATAGCAGCATTATTCATAATTGTCAAAACATAAAAGCAATGAAGATATTCTCCATTTTTTTTCTTGTGTGAACTGGCTGTTTGTCTTCTGGTTCATTCTGGTTTTATATTAGATTGTTGGTCTTTTGCTTGCCAGCAAAAGGACTTTTCATGTATCATATGTATTATATATGCTATATATGCTGTTCATGTTCTTATTTGATACACAGGCTGTTATAGCGTATAGGTTATTCACGTACTGTCTGCGATACACATTGCATATACTGTCCTCCAAGACTATTAGTTATTTTCAACTTTATGATATCGTCTTTTGCTAAATATTTTCAGGTTTTAATGTACCCAAATTTTTCGATCTTCTTCAAAAATTTTGTCTCTCCTTTCCTCTTTTATTGTTTTTTACTATTTCTTTTCTTTTTTTTTGGCTTTTTGCATTAGTAGGGTGACTATAATTACAGTACAAATTGAGACATTCTGATGGTGCTACAATTATTATAATTGTGTAGTTATTTAAACCATCTTATGAATTGGTTTCATTATGCTGGTAAACCTATGAAATAGCTCTTTTCAAAATCTATTTTCAAAAAACTTATAAAAATAAAATTAGCATATACCCATGTACAATAGTATAAAAATATTTATTTTACCTAAATGCTTAAAAATCAGAATAATTGTTCTTAGAACATATTCATATAGTCTAATTCATTTCTTTCTCTGATAACATGTCACAAGTATTTTTCTTAAGAATTTAATTTTTTCAACATGGTCTTAATATTTTAAATTTCTCATAATATTGCTTGTGATATTCTTAAAATTTGCACTTTAAGGTTAATAAATCTGACATTATTAACAACCTCTTGATAAAGTATAATATTTTAAACTTAGAAAATATTATTTTCAGGTTCTGAAGTATCTGTTAAGCCTAAAGCCAATTTTACTGAATGCTGGCCAGATGCTACTCCAGACACAAAGCCATCCTCATGAACAACACTAATGATGGTATCTTAGATCACCCTGACAACCAGGGTCTGGTAGGTGGAAGTGACTGCTACCCCTGCAAAGTGATAGCTGCCAGAGCAAGAAGATCACCAAAGTCAAAGATCGATTCTTCTGTGAAAGTTTATAACCACAATCGATTCATGCCAACAAGGTACTCTGTGGATACCCACTTAGACAAAACTGTCATCAACAAAGATGTCTTCAGAAACCATGCTCTTCAATTCAAGGCCCAACAAGAAACCAAGGTCCAGTCAGGAGAGAGACACAAAATAGATAAGTCCTTCTTGCATAAGCTGCAGCTTTAGATGTTTTGTTTCAGTCATTAAAAATAAAAAAGGAATAAAATACTTTATTTAGTCTTAGAATAAGCTTAACCAAAGAGGAGAAAGGTTTATACACTGAAATCTATAAAACAGTGATAAAATAAATTAAAGCAGACACAAATAAATGAAAAGATATTCTGAGTTTGTGGATATTAAGGTTTAACATTATTTAAAATGTCTAGGCAGAGTACAGTGACTCACACTTGCAATCTCAGCACTTTGGGAGGCTGAGGTGAGAGAATCACTTGAGCCCAGGAGCTCAAGACCAGCCTGGGCAACATAGTGAGACCTCATCTGTCCAAAACACTTAAAAAAGTTAGCCTGCATGGTGGCATATGCCTGTAATCCTAGCTACTCAGGAGGCTGAGGGGAAAGGATTGCTTGAGCCCAGGAGTTCAAGGATGCAGTAAGCTATGATTGTGCCACTACACTCCAGCCTGGACAACAAAGACCACACCTCAAAAAAATATATATAAATAAATAAATAAAATGTCTATGCTACCTAAAGTAATCTACACATTCAATGGTATCCCCATTAAAATTTCAATGGCATTTTTTTTTTTTAGAAAGAATGTCGCTCTGTCACCCAGGCTGGAGTGCAGTGACATGATCTCGGCTCACTGCAACCTCTGCCTCCTGGGTTCAAGAGATTCTCCTGCCTCAGCCTCCTGAGTAGCTGGGATTAGAGGCATGTGCCACCATGCCCGGCTAATTTTTGTATTTTTAGTAGAGACGGGGTTTCAACATGTTGGTCAGGCTGTTCTCAAACTCCTGACCTTGTGATCGGCCCACCTTGGACTCCCAAAGTACAGGGATTACAAATGTGAGCCACCACGCCCAGCCTCCAATGGCATTTTTTACAGAACTAGAAAAAAAATCTTAAAATTCATGTGCAATCACAAAAATTCCCAAATAGTCAAAGCAATTTTGAGCAAGAAGAACAAAGCTGGAGGTATCACACTCTTTGGTTGCAAAATTTATTACAAAGCTACAGGCATATATACCAGTGAAACAGAATAGAAAACCCATAAATAAACCCACAAATATGGTCAACTAATCTTTGACAAACATGCCAACAACATACAATGGGAAAAAGATATTCTCTTCAATAAACAGTGTTGGTAAAAGTGGACATCAACATGCAGAAGAATGAAACTGCCAACACTTTGGGAGGCTGAGGCACAGATCACCTGAGCCTGGCCAACATGGTGAAACCCCATCACTACTAAAAATACAAAAATTAGCATGGTGGCAAGCACCTGTAATCCCAGCTACTCAGGAGACTGAGGCAGGAGAATCACTTGAACTGAGGAGGCAGAGGTTGCAGGGAGCCGAAATGACGCCACTACGCTCCAGCCTGGTGACAGAGCAAAACTCTGTCTCAAAAAAAAAAAAAAATGAAACTGAACTGGAGACACCAGACACAAAAATCAACTCAAAATGTTATAAAGACTAAAACATAAGACTTTAAACTCTAATTGCTAGAAGAAAACATTTTTTAAAAAATCTTGACACTGGCTTTGACAACAATTTCTCAGGTGAAAATCTTCTACACAGCAAAAGAAACAATCAACAAAATGAAAAGGCAATCTACAAAATGGGAGAAAATATTTGCAAACTATACACCTGATAAGGGACTAACAGTCAAAGTATGTTGAATATGTATACAAATCAATAGCAGGAACTCATTAGCAGGAAAACAAATTACTTAATTTAGAAAAATGGACAAAAGACTTAAAAAGATATATCTCAGAAGAAGACATAGAAATGGCCAACAGACATATGAAAAGGTGTTCAACATCACTAATTATCAGAGAAATGCCAATCAAAACCACAATGACATATTACCTCACACTTATCAGGATGGGTATTACCAAATAAAACAAAACAAAAAAAACAATAGATTTGGTGGAGAATCTTTGTACACAGTGGAAATATACACTGGCACAGGTACTGCAGAAAACAGTATGGAGGTTCCTCAAAGTTAAAAACAGAACTACCATATGACCCAGCAATCTCACTTCTGGGTATACACCCAAAGGAATTGCAGTCAGGACCTCAAAGTGACACCTGCACTGTCATATTCATTGCAGGATAATTAATAATAGCCAAGACATGGAAGCAACCTAAATGTTCACCAATGGAGGAATAAATAGAGAAAATGTGAAATATACATGCAATGGAATATTATTCAGCCTCAAAAAGAAGGCAATTCTGTCACATGCAACAACATAGGTGAACCTGGAGGAGATTATGCTAAGTAAAATAAGCCAGATACTGAAGAACAAATACTGTGTGATCCTACTCAGATGAGGAATCTGAAATGATCAAACTCATAAAAGCAAAGTAGAGTGGTGGTTGCCAGTGACTGAGGGTGGAGTGATGGGTTGGTATGGGTCATAGGGTACAGCAGTATGACATTTCAGTTATGCAAGATAAGTCCTAGAGATCTGTACAGCATGATACCTATAGCTGATAATACTGCATTATATACTCAAAATTTTTTACTAAGAGGATAGATTCTATGGGAAGGAAGGAAGGAAGGGAGAGAGGGAGGGAGGGAGGGAGGGAGGATGGGGGAAGGGGGAGGGGAGAAAAAGTAAAGAATGAAAGAGAAAAAGAAACAAAGAAAGAAGAGAGAGGAAGTAGGGGAGTGACCGAGAGGGAGGACGGGAGCAGAGGGGAAGGATGGGAGGAAGGAAGTCTTTGGAGATGACTGAGAAGCTTACAGCATTGATTGTGGTGATGGTTTCACAGGTGTACCTTTATCTCTAATCTCATCAAGGTGTATAAATATGTACAGTTTTTTATATGCCCATCATACACAATGAAGTGGTTTTGTTTTTAAAGGGTGACAGGAAGTTCCAGCCTCCATTTAATCCAACACCTTTAACCAGAATTTTTTTTTTTTTTTTTTTTTGAGACAGGGTCTCACTCTGCCACCCATGCTGGAGTGCAGTGGTGTTATTTCAGCTCACTGCAACCTCCGCCTCCCTCTAACTGGAACTTTCTATACCCACTCCTTTTCTATTTAACCCCTAATGCATTATAGAAAAAACAATGCCATAGCTTATAATAACTTGTATAATAATAGTTCACTTCCTAATGATACTGAAATTTCTGCTTCAACTCATGATGGAAATTAAAATCACTGAATAATTACTGTTCGATATTACAGGTATAAAACATGTACCTGGGATACCACACTATTCCTGCCTGCAAGTGTAGTTCATGGGTCTTATAAAGCTGAAAGTTAAATTTCTCTAAGTGTCTATATTAAGGTGATTTCTAACAACAAGAATGTACTCCCTGTGAAAATAAAATTGATTGCTTCAAGTCTTCATCATGAGTCAATTTAATCATCAAATAAAATCCCTCCTGAGTGAAATACTTAATATTCCACCTCAAATGTATTTAATTACCCATGTTACCATTTTTGCTTTCTGAATAATACCCATAAAAAGAGTTCAAGAACATTATAAAATTATAAATACATAAAGAAAACTTTATTTGGGTTCAGCTTGGAGGGTAAATGCCACCTACTCACTGGAGTTATTAGAATGCACATACTTGCTATTTAGTTTAAACTATACTGGCGTTTTCCAGGCAACATTAGAGCAGGAAACTGTAAGTCATTTTCTCTGAGAAAAATGCAGTTTTACTCTGATGGTTTTCAAACCCAGTATTTCTTCAAAGGATGAACACTCTGCTTTCAAACACAATTTGTGATTGTTCCCAAAAGAATGAATAGTATGAAGCAAGAAAAGAATATTATTCCTATTCCGACTATTATTCTCTCCATTTATCCCACTAAATGTATAAGAAATGGAAGAATTTTAAGCAGCAGACATTAAACAAGCTCAGAGAGTGAAGGAATTATACTAAAAAATAATATTCAAAGGGGAAATTTTTTTCCTTACAATAAAGGTCCCATTAAAGTGCTAAGAGTTTAATAATTGAAGAGCATCTTGTCCATTATCTTAAAAAATATCAAATATACTGTCCACACTATGCACCCACTAAATACCAAAAAGCCCAGCATCTCCTAAGGATAAGTAGATCAAAATCTTAGGAGATGGCCATTGTCTATCTTTCTCTGAAACTGTCTCAAAAATGGAAAATGAGTAAATATTAGGCCATTCTTTCTTTAATTATCTGGGATTAGAGAATTATTTTCAAAGTCCCAGAATGGTCTTGATTTAAGTTATTAAGGAAAGCATAATCTGTCCCATTAAATACAAGAGAGAGAATTCACCAAAACCAAAATAAATAAAAGATCACACAACCAGCCCCTTCTAGGCAAGATGTTTCTTTTTCCCTTTTTCTTGTTTTCTTTTTTTTATTATTATTTTTTGAGACAGTCTGGTTCTGTCACCCAGGCTGGAATACAGTGGTACAATTATGGCTCACTGAAGCCTCAACCTCCTGGGCTCAAGAGATCCTCCCATCTCAAGTAGTTGGGACTACAAGAATGCACCACCAGGTTCAGCTAATACTTATTTTACTTTATATTTTGTAGAAATAGGATCTCTCTTTGTTGTCCATGCTGGTCGTGAACTCCTGGGCTCAAGCAATCTTCCCACCTTACCCTCCCAAAGCGCAAGGATTACAGGCATGAGCTAATGGGTCTGCCTTTTTGTCTTACCCTTTATTTGTATCAGTACTGCCTTCCACAGAGTTGAATTGTATCATTAATCAATGATGTCTGTTTGTAGAAAGAATTTTTAACTGAATTGACCCAAATACATAGGAAAATATGGAATTCTTTTTCCAGTTTCCACCTCTGTCTTACACACACACAAGCACATACACACACACAACACTCCAATGAAGGGAAGTCAGCAACAATTACTTTGTTCCTTCTTTCTTCCTTTAACATAGCAGCTACATTTCCAAGTTTCCTCATAGGCAGCTTTCTACATCTCTCTAATTATGCTTCCAGAGAGTCGAGGGGAAAGAGATTTGGGTGGACGAGGATGTCTGTTTGAATTGCACCATAAACTGCCTCTGATAATAACATTTATACTTGCCAGAAATTCAACTGAGCAATATGACTGCTGCAGCAATGTAAATTTATGCAAACCTATATAATTGCTGATGATGGGGGAAAGATAATTGAGCTTAATATTTGATGAGAAAAACAGAAAAAACTATGATCCCTTCCAGTTCCCAATATGCTGAGTTCCCAATTATCAGGATTTGAAGCTGAGTGTCACAAAAAAACTGAAAAAAAAATAACAACAGTGATGAGTGTCATCAAGAATTATAAGCAAGCCAGGGGGAGAGATTGAAAGCTACTAATGACAGGTGAAGAATTCGTCCAGGAAACTCAGCCCAGGTCAGAACCAGAATACTCGAAGTGTGTCTAAATCACAAACTTCGGGTATTTTAGATAAGGCTGAGGCTGTAGGACAAGGACAGTGAAGGGATGGAGTAATACTAGGAGCAACCTGCATGCTAGGACAACAAGACCAGGTAGTTTTGAGCCAGTGGAGCACAGAAGGTTTCCCATTTCCATTTCAATATACCGCTGGCCAGCATTCCCAGTTTTGTCTGTGCAACAGAACCCAGGGTCAACAGCTGGCTGCTGTACTTCAGGTGTGATAAAATCAGCATGGCAGGTCCAAGGGGCTTCGTTTCAGACACATCTAGACTAGACCATCCCCCGCCTCACTGTACAGGGATGGATTCCTCCCTGTGGCTAATTCAGTCAGGGGAAAGTCTTTAGTATTAGCAAAATCTCACCTCCCTGGGAAAAACATCATTTTATGCACATATCCATTCAGCTGAGCCTCGCTAAACATTTTCAATTTTGAAATGAAGATTTTGCTCGTTCTCAATGGTATAGCATCACAAGCAGGAGCTTTGCAGTGTGAATGGGAGCTTAGAAATAAATAAAATTTAAATATCATTATATGGCTGTGACTGTAGAGACAGTTCTTCTGAGCCAGGACACTCTAGCCTTCTCACAGTTGTTCATCACCAATTTGAGTATGTCCATACTTGGTTTTATACAGCGCAAATTTCTGCTAAAAGACAGTAAGATACTTTCTTTTTCTTGGTATCCTTTCAGTCTTTAGTTAGGACCCTTATTGAACTAATTTACCTGATTATTTCTATTGCAGGGATATAAGAGTTAATAATGACACTGTCATAATTCAAACAAAATGTTAAAATATACATTAATAGATATAGATGACAGGTAGATGGCTAGATAGCTGATTTTTATCTACCTTTGTAGGTATAGATATAAAACCACATTTAGTGGTCAGGTACAGTGGCTCACACTTGTAATCTTAATGCTTTGGGTGGTAGAGGCGGGCAGATTGCTTGAACCCAGGAGTTTGAGACCAGCCTGGGAAGCATGGCAAAATCCCATCTCTACAAAAAATATAAAAATTAGCCAGGCATGGTGGTGTGTACCTGTGGTCCCAGCTACTCAGATAGCTGAGGCTGGAGGATCACTTGAGCCTATCTCAAAAATTAAAAATTAAACCCTATCTCAAAAATTAAAAATTAAATAAGTAAAAGTTCATTTAATTTATCTCTGCTGATCCCTATTGACTCTAATCTTATATTCAAGACAGATTCTATGAAACAAACAGTATGTATCTGTGATAAAAACAACCTTCCCTTTTGATTTTGCTCACCCTAGACTATGCGGCCAGAGTTGCCTCAAATTTGAGGTAACTTCTCAAGGTAATCAGCTGACAAGATAGTACATCAACTTCATAATTGTAATCCACTCTTTAACCTTGAACACCACTGCAATTATTCCTATTACTGGCTCCAAAATCCACCCTCTCATGTATGTTTCCTCCTGTAACCATGGCCTCCTGAGAAATAACAGCTAAAATCGACCTGAGTCTGCAGGCTTAATCTGAAGAAATGCTAAACATATCTTGATTTTCCAGTTTTGTGGAAGCAAGATAAATGGTCTCAAGCCAAGATCAATGATGTAAAATTTGAAAAGTTTATTATTCTGTTTACTCACTGGATTAGATTCCTATGGCTGCTGCAACAATTACCATAAACTTAAAGCATCAGAATTGTGTTCTGTCACAATTTTAGAGTCTAGAAGTCCAAAATCAGCATTACTGGGCCAAAACCAAGGTGTTCACAGGGCCATACTTCCTCCAAAGGCACTAGGGGAAAAATGTACTCCTTGCCTCTTCCAGCTTCTGGTGGGCACTAGCATTCCTTGGTTTGTGGTCACATGAGTCCACTCTCTGCCTCCTACATTCCATGGCCTCTTCCTCTTCTAGGTACAATCTCCCTCTGCCCATAAGGACACTGTGATTGCATTTAAGTCCACCCAAATAATCCAGGGTAGTCTCCCCACCTCAAGATTCCTAATATGGTTTGGCTGTGTCCCTACCCAAATCTCACTTTGAATTGTTCTAACACCCATGTGTCAAGATCAGAGCCAGGTGGAGATAACCAAATCACAGGGGCAGGTCCCCTCATACTATTCTCATGGTAGTGAATAAGTCTCACAAGATGTAATGGTTTTATAAAGGGCAGTTCCCCTGCACACGCTTTCTTGCCTGCTACCATTTAAGACATGCCTTTCCTCCTCCTTTGACTTCTGCCATGATTGTGAGGCCTCCCCAACCATGTAGAACTGTGAGTCCATTAAACTTCTTTCCTTTAAAAATTACCCAGTTGTGGGTATGTCTTTATTAAGAGCATAAGAAGTGATTAATACACTAACTTAATCTCATCTGCAAAAATGCTTTTTCTATATACAATAACATTTCCACATTCCAAAGATTAGCACCTGATATTTGGATAGGAGGGAATTGTTAAGCACATTATATTCATAACACATAATCTTTCAAAATTCTCTCCAGATTCAGCCCCTTCCATTAACTTATGAGCCCAGAGACTACGGGGCTCATCCCATAATAAAAAGCAGGAACATTATGAAAAAGTGGGATGAGCACCCTCTGCTCCCATTTCAGAAACATGTCTTCTGAGGATCCACCTAATGATTTTATCTTATTCATATAGACTCTTGGTTTCTTGCAACACACAGCTACAGTCAACTAGCCCTGAAACAAACAGTCCTAGATTCTAGGCACTGTGACAACTGCTGACACCAATCACTAAGCTCATACATATCTTTAACAGCCATCCAAATCAAATGGGTTAAAGGCAAAGATCCCTCCCCTGACCTCTCCAACCAGTTCTAACTATCTATATCAGGAATTACTAAAGGGTTCACATGGATTGCTCTGGCCCTAAAATGTTAAGATAATAATGGGAAAAAATATGCCACATGATAAAATCAGTTTGGGAAATCCAAGGTTAAATACCCATTTTATTCCCAGCCCAATGAGAGCCTTCAGTGGACTGGTGGATGCTTAGGTTCCCCTGGGGAAGTTTGGTGTCTGTAGCACTTTCCAGTCATGGAAACTTTTTAGGGGGGATTAACTTTAGGAAGCAATGTGAATGCATAGATAGTAGTTTGCAAAACACTTCACTAGACCACACAAACATTATAGAGTTAATATGGGAAGGTTGTCTCTACAAAGAAATGCAGGATGTTAGGGAACCGTATACATATTCTCCTGGGAGCTTCAGAGAAGGAGAATGGAGTCTAGAGAAAGTCTGAAATTATCTCCTGACACCAGCTTTCCACTTTGTTCTGCTTGATGCTTGGTATATACACTCAATTTTGTTTAAGCCACCACCTGTTTTAACTTGGCATAGGTGGTGTTGACTCTCTGTAAACAACAAGAGTAATAAAATTCTAATCACTACCAATATTACAAAATATATGCCCTACAGTATATCAATATATAGGGCTAGATAAACGTCTGAAAGAAAGTATTTTCTGAATGATCTTTATGGGAACATGGCTGGTTTTTTACTTTATGGCACAAGGGAGGAGTAAAGGCTTCAGCAGCCTTCTGTACCTCCAAACACAACTCACCCTAGGGCACACCCACATGAGTGGCGCTAGTCCAATAAAAAACTATAGGAAAACCAATGAGTGACCTTTCTGTTATGCTTCCAGTGGCAAGATTTTGACTGTAAGACTACGTTGCTAATCAATACAGACAATAACAAAAATAAGTATGGGGCATTACAAAAATAACAAAAAATATTATCCATAATAGTTACTTAGATTACCTGGAAAAAAAATCCAATAGGCTCTTTCAAAGATACATTAATCCCTGAAGCTCTTAGAACAATGGCCTTTGCAAGAAAGTGTCATTATAGCTCTTGTGCCTTAGGTGGATCTAAACAGTGAAAATCACAGTAGAAGCACTCAGATGCATAGGGAAAAGAAAACAAGGAAAATGTGAGGATATTTTTATTCTATTCACACATCTCAAAAGAAAACAACCTGATACCAAGGAAAACACAGGGAGAATCACTGAGTAACAGACAGGGCCAGCTGCATAATTTGCAAGGTCCAGTGCAAAATGAAAATGCAAGGCCCCTTGTTTGCACCACTGACAAAAAGCTTTCTCCCTTCTTTCCAAGTCCAGTCTCTTGACCTGCCACAGTAGGTTTTTTGGGTGTTTGTCTTTTTTTTTTTTTTTTGCTTGCTATTTCATCTTGCATAAGTCCAACTTCAACCTCTGACACTTATATTCAGATCCTATTCAGAGTGGGGTAAAGGTCACAGGCAGTTCTGGGAGGGGCAGGGAAGCAAGTGCCTGAGAATCCAACCTGGGAGGTATAGAAGTGGCAGGAGGTGCAATCTCACATGAACGAAGGCTCCAAGCCCCTACCCCATACTCAATTGTCCCGATTGTCAGGCTTCACTTGCATAGCACAAATGGAAAGATTAAATTGTTAAGAATTTCAGGACAGCAAATGCATGTAGAGCATTTGGTATGGTTTGGCTGTGTCTCCACCAAAATCTCATCTCAAACTGTAATCCAAATTGTAATCCCCACATGTTGAGGGATGGACCTGGTGGGAGGTGATTGGATCTCAGTGGTTTCCCCCATGCTGTTCTCATTACAGTGAGTGAGTTTTCAGGAGATCCAGTTTTTTCATAAATGTCTGGAGCTTCCTCCCGGCCTTGCCTCTTGCTGCCATGTAAGAAGTGCATTGCTTCCTATTTGCCTTCCACAATGATTTCAAGGTTCCTGAGGCTCCCCACCCATATAAAACTGTGAGTCAATTAAACCTCTTTTGTTTATAAATTACTCAGTATCAGATAGTATCTTTATTGCAGTATGAAAATTGACTAATACTGTATTAAGCCCCAAGTGCTGTGAGCTGCATTGGCTGAAAGTCCATGAAGCCCACCTTGATAACAGAAGAGGGTCAGAGCCCAGGGCATACGGACTGACTAAATGGTGATAAACTAGAGCCAACAGTGCTGGTGGAAATGGCCCCTCTGGTACCCCAAAATATTCCTTTCAATATTTTACCTTACTCTGCTAAGCTGTTGGGACAAGACAAATGAGAATGAACTAAATCTGCAGAGAAAGTGAGATTTCTGGGAAGTGCTTTGAGTTGGTTCATGTTTTTCCCCTTTATTACTGCTGACACATTTAATTAGCATCTTTGCTGTTACTGCATTTTTAAATGTTTAGGAAATAAATCTATTTTTATTTCTCAGTTTCTACCTATTACTCAAGCCAAATTTACTTTTTCATTTGCTGTACTGCCATGGACATCCACAAATTTTAATCTAATTTCCATTAAATTTAATTCTCACTACTTGTAAGTTCATTGTAAAAAAAAAAAAAAAAAAAAAAAAAAGGGCAATGGCCAGGCATGGTGGCTCACGCCTGTAATCTCAGTACTTTGGGAGGCTGACGTGAGAGGATCACTTGAGCCCAGGAGTTTGAGACCAGTCTGAGCAATATAGTGAGACCCTATCTCTGTTTTTTTAAAGTAATTTTTTTAAAAAGAGGATGATGTTGTAGAATTATGTATCTGTTCTATGATAAGGGAATTGGAATAATTTGAATGGTTATCTTATAATATCTGTTGAGATTATCTAAAAAGGTATTTCTATATTGCTGAATTCACTTCATCCATTTGGTAAAAATTCATGGTACAGTGATTGAGTCCCATCAGTTTCACAAAGAGGGCAGTTAATGATTTTTTTTAATTGAAAGTTTTCTTTGCCAGACACAGAGAATCTGGAGCACATTAAATAAGTCATCAAAAAGATTAAGTCCTCAAAGCTAGAGGAGACTGTTGGTAACAAAGGGTTGCTAATGAGAACAGCAAAGTTTTATTATAACTTCCTGCAATATTTTCAAAATTATGAAATAATTTATAATGTTCTGACATGAGAATAATATAGCCTCCAATGCAGTCTTATTAACTGGAAGGCATCTAATTTTTGAACAGATGTACTATCCCTATTCAACCTCCTCCAGGGACTAATTCAGAACCACAGGGTTTAATTTGAAGGAAAAGGAGAGTACTTGTTTCTTAATAATATCACAGTTTCAACTTGCTCTGCTGCAATTCTGAGAAAAGGACAAAGAAAAATTGCACTATTTGTGTCCCAGCAGCAAAAATACCTGAGGGAATGAAGACTTCATAAGGCTTTTGTCTATTATTTTCAACCCAACTGTAAATATCTAGAAAGATCAACATAGGGTCTAAAGTGGATAAAAGCAAAGTGAAACTGAGTTTCTAATGGGGCAAACATTCAGCAAAAGACAGGATTCATGATCTTTGCAGAGCCAGCAGATAAAAGGAAAAGCAGAAATTGCACACTTTAGAATGAGCTTTTCAGAGCAGTCTTAAATTGTTTCCTGTTAATTTCAAGCAGAACAAACACATTATCAACTTAGATTTGCTAAGATGAGCACACTTGTAAGAACAAATAAAGGTGAACCTCAACTGTTACTTGCTGTACTTCAGAGAAAGCATATGTTTATTGAACAGCTAAGTCTCCTTAATCAACAGCCTGAAGGAAATATTAGGTAGCCCTGATTATAAAACACAACTGTAAAGCTTAATCATTTTTGCAGGGTTTCACATCCCCCAATTCTGATATAGAATCATTTATTAACTGCACTTTACCCTGTGGAATATATTATTTCATTGACTATACAAAGGTTACAGACTTCTTCATGAAGGCCTGTAAGATAACATTCCCTTGGGTCCATTTACATAAAAAATGAATATGTTATATTAAGAAAATTATTTTTTTATTTTTGTTTTTGCCAATTTCTTCTAATACATGATTTTTTTCTTTTTTTTTAGTTCCTGCTGAAAAACTGTAGACACCAAGAAAATTATTTTTATCCCATGATCATTGAAGATCATGTAACACCATCATAAGTCATCATGAAAATGCAAATCAGAATCACAATGGGATACCACTTCATATCTACTAGGAGAGCCAGAACCAAAAAGTCAGCTAAGTGTTGAGAAGTATTTGGAGAAATTGGATACACTGCTGGTGGAAATACAAAATGGTGCAGCTCCTTTGGAAATCAGGCTGATACTTCCTCAAATGATTAAACATAGTTACCATAGGATCCAGCAAGTCCACTCTTGGAGATGTACCAAAGAGAAATGAAGACATGCCATACACAAGTGTTTATGGCAGCATTATTCATATTAGCCAAAATCTGGAAACAAACTCTATGTCTATGTGTTAATGTATGTATAAACAAAATATATATATGAATGAATATTATTCATCCATAAAAAAGAATGAAGTTCTGTAACATGTTACAACACGGATAAACTTTGAAAACATTAAGTGAAAAAAGCCAGCCACAAAAAAAACCATATTTTTAATATTTCCATTTTATATAAAATCCTAGAATAAGGAAATATATAGAGACAGAAAATAGATAAGTGGTTGCTTATTGCTGAGGGGTACAGGATACTCAAGGACAGAGAGGAAAAGGCACATTGTACAGGGTTTATTTTTGAGGTGATGAAAGCTCTAAAACTGACCACAGCAATAAGTGTATGTATTTATGAATATGCTAAAAACCATTGAATAATATACTTTAAATATGTGAACTGTGTGGTATGTGAATTTTATCTTAATGAAGATATCATTTTTTAATTAAAAAAAAAAACAGAAGAAAATCACAAAGCATAATTTGTCCCCTACTTTGAAAAAGTCAGAATCAAGGTTCTGTACAACTTTGGTAAATGCATAAACTTTATAGATTTTTTTTTCCTTTTCTACTTCTAGGTTCAAGGGGTACATGTGCAGGTTTGTTACATAGATAAATTGCATGTCACTGAGGCCTGTGTGTGAATGATCCTGTCACCAAGGTAGTCAGCATATTACCTGACTGGCAGTCACGTATCACACATTCCTCCCTCCAATACTCCCTCCTCAAGCAGTCCCCAGTGTCTACTGCTCCCATCTTCGTGTCCATATGTGTTCAATGTTTAGTTTTCTACTTATAAGTGAGAATATGCAGCATTTGGTTTTCTGCTCCTGATTTAGTTCACTGAGGATAATGGCTTCCAGTTGCATTCATGTTGCTACAAAGAACACGATTTCATTCTTTTGTATGGCTACATAGTACTCCATGTTATATATGTACCACATTTTCTTTCTCCAGTCCACCATTGATGGGCATCTTGGTTGATTCCACATCTTTGCTACTGTGAACAGTGCTGCGGTAAACATACATGTGCGTATGTCTTTTTGGCGGAACAATTTCTTTTCCTTTAGATATATATATTTCTTTTCCTTTATTGATGAGATTGCTAGGTCAACAGTAGTTCTGTTTTAAGTTCTTTGAGAAATCTCCAAACTACTTTCCACAGTGGCTGAACTAATTTACGCTCCCACCAGCAGTATGTAAGTGTTCCCTTTTCCCTGCAACCTTGCCAGCATCTGTCATTTTTCTGACTTTGTAGTAACAGTCAGTAGGACTGGTATGAGATGGCGTCTCATTGTGGTTTTGACTTGCATTTCTCCAATGTTCAGTGAAGAACATTTTTTCATGTATTTGTTGGCTATGTGTGGGTCTTCTTTTGAAAAGTATCTGTTCATGTTCCTTGCCCATTTTTTAATGGAATTGTTTGTTTTATGCTTGTTAATTTGTTTAAGTTCCTTATAGATTCTGGACATTAGGCCTTTGTCAGATGCATAGATTGCCATTACTTTCTCCCATTCTGTACGTTGTCTTTTTACTCTGTTGATACTTTCTTTTGCTGCACAGAAGTTCTTTAGTTTAATTAGGTCCCACATGTCAATTCTTGTTTTTGTTGTAATTGGTTTTGAGGACTTAATCATACATTCTTTGCAAAGGACAATGTTCAGAATGGTATTTCCTAGGTTTTCTTACAGTTTTTATTGTTTTAGGTTTTATATTCAACTCTTAAATTTTGTCTTAATTTTTATACATGGTGAAAAGGAGTCCACTTTCAGTCTTCTGCATATGGTTAGCCAGTTATCCCAGCACAATTTATTGAATAAGGAATCCTTTCCCCATTGCTTGTTATTGTCAGCTCTGTCAAAGATCAGGTTGTTGTAGGTGTTTGACTTTATCTCTATGTTCTTTATCCTGTTCTGTGGGTCTGTATGCCTGTTTTTGTACAAGTACCATGATGTTTTGCTACTATATACTTGTAGTATAGTTTGAAGTCTGGTAGTGTGATGCCTCCAGCTTCCCTCTTTTTGCTTAGAATTGCTTTGGTGATTCAGGCTTGTTTTTGGTTCCGTATGAATTTTAGAGTAGCTTTTTTCTAATTATGTGAAAAATGTCATTGGCAGTTTGATAGAAATAGCACTGAATCTATAAATTGCTTTGGGCAGTGTGCTCATTTTAGCAGCATTAATTTTTACATTTGTTTGTATTATCTCTGATTTCTTTCAGCAGTGCTCCATAATTCTCATTGAAGAGACTTTTTACCACCTTGGTAGGCTGCATTTTTAGGTATTTTATTCTTGTGCGGCTATTGTAAGAGATTGTGTACTCAATTTGGCTCTGAGCTTGAACATTATTGGTGTATAGAATTATACCGATTTTTGAACATTAATTTTGTAATCTGAAACTTTGCTGAAGTCATTTACCAGTTCTACAAGCCTTCTGGCAGAGTCTATGGAGTTTTCTAGGTATAGAATCATACTGTCCATGGAAGAGATAGTTTAACTTGCTCTCTTCCTATTTGGATGCCTTTTATTTCTTTCTGTTGCCAGACTGTTTTGGCTAGGACTTCCAGTACTACACTGAAATGAAGTGGTGAAACTAAACATCCTTGTCATGTTCCAGTTCTCAAGGGGAATGCTTACAGCTTTTGCCCATTCGGTATATAATGTTAGCTCTGGCTTTGCCTTAGATGGCTTTTATTATTTTGAGAAATATTCCTTTGATGCCTAACTTGAGAGTTTTTAACATGAAGGGATGTTGAATTATATCAAACGCCCTTTCTATGCCTCTTGAGAAGATCACGTGGTTTTTGTTGTTAATTCTATTTATGTGATGAATCACATTTATTGATTTGTGTATGGTGAACCAACCTTGCATCTCAGTAATAAAGCCTACTTGATCATAATAAATTAACTTTTTATGTCCTGCTGTATTCAGTTTGCTGGTGTTTTGTTGAAGATTTTGTATCTATGTTTATCAGAGATACCAGCCCAAAGTTTTCCCTTTCTTGTTGTATCTCTGCCAGGCTTTTGTATCAGAATGATGCTGGCTTCACAGAATCAGTAAGGGAGGAGTCCCTCCTCCTCAATTTTTTGGAATAATTTCAGTAGGATTTCACATCTGGTACAATTCAGCTGTGAATAAATCTGGTCCAGGGCTTTTTCTTATGAGTAGGCTTTTTACTACTTATGCAATTTTTGAATTTGTTGTTGGTCCATTCAGGATTTTAATTTCCTCCTGTTTCAATCTTGGGAAAGACTGAAAGAATTTATTCAAGAATTTGTTTATTTCAATAATTTATTCTTTTCTTCTAGGTTTTCTAGTTTGTGTGCATAGCAGTAATCATCACTGATTTTTGTTTTTAATTTCTGTGGGTCAGTTGTAATGTCACCTTTGTTGTTTCTGTGTTTGATTTTCTCTTTTTTCTTATTAATCTAGCTAGTGGTCTATCAATTATGTTTTATCTTTTAAAGAAGCAATTTTGGTCTCACTGATCTTTTGTACAGATTTTTGTGTTTCAATATATCATTATTTCTTTCCTTATGCTAGTTTTGGGGCTGGTTTGCTCTTGTTTTCTAGTTCCACTAGGTGCAACACGAGGTTGTTAATTTGAGATTTTTCTAACTTCTTGATATAAGTGTTTACTGCTATACAGTTTCCTCTTAACACTGATGTAGCTGTGTCCCAAAGATTCTACTTATGTTGTCTCTGTTTTCATTAGTTTCAAAGAACATTTTTATTTCTGCCTCAATTTTGTTCTTTATCCAAAAGTCATTTAGAAGTAGGTTGTTTAAATTCCATGTAATTATATGAGTTTGATAGATCTCTTTGGTAATTGATTTCAGTTTTTAATGTGCTGTGATCTAAGAGTGTGGTTAATAGGATTTCAATTATTTTGAATTTGTTGAGACTTGCTTTGTGGCCAAGCATTTGTTTAACAGTAAACTTTGTGCTGTGTGCAAATAAGAAGAATGTATATTTTGTTGCCGTTGGGTGGAGTATTCTGTAGTTGGTTATTAGGTCCAATGAGTCAAGTATCAAGTTTAAGTCCAGAATGTCTTTGTTACTTTTGTGCCTCAAGATCTAACACTGTCAGTGGGACATTAAAATCCCCCAATATTACTGGGTGCTTGTCTAAATCTCTTCATAAATCTATAAGAATTTGTTTTAGGAATCTGAGCACTTCAATGTTGGATGTGTATACATTTGGTATAGTTAATCTTGTTGGGTATATAACATTATATAGTTTCCTTCTTTTTCCTTTCTCCTCATTGCTGGCTTAAAGCTTGTTTTTATCTGACATAAGAATAGCAAGCCCTGTACCATTTTGTAACCTGTTTGCTCTATAGATCTTGCTCCATCCCTTTACTTTAAGTCTAGGGGTGTCATGAATTGTGAGATGGGTCTCTTAAAGAACGGATCTTGCGTGTTTATTCAACTTGTCACTCTACACCTTAGCCTATTTACATTCAGAATCAATATTGATATGTTAGGATATGTTAGATTTTGGTCCTGTTATACTGTTAGATGGTTGTTTTGTAGACTTGATTGCATAGTTGCTTCCTAGTGTCAATGAGATATGTACTTCAGCGTGTTTTTGTGGTGGCAACTATCATTTTTCCATTTCCATGTTTAGATCCTTTTAAGACCTCTTGCAAGGCAGGTGTTGTGGCAATAAATTTCCTTAGCATTTCATTTTCTGAAAAGGATTTCCTCTCTCATTCCCTTACAAAGCTTAGTTTGGCAGAATATAAAATTCTTAGTCGGAATTTCTTCTCTTTAAAGATGTTGAAAGTAGGCCCCCAATCTCTTCTGGTTTGTAAGGTATCTGATGAAAGATCTGTTGTTAGCCTGATGGAGTTCCCTTTCTAAGTAACTTTCCCCTTCTTTTCAGCTGCCTTTAAGATTTTCTTCCTTTGCACTGATCTTGTAAATTTTTGTCTGCCTGTGTTGCTTTAGAGAACTGGTCTTCAAGCTCTGAGATTCTTTCCTCAGCTTGGTCTATCCTGTTGTTAATGCTTACAATTGTATTTTGAATGTTCTTTCTGATTGGTGAATGGCAATGTTCCTCCATCCTTTGGAATTGCTGTCCTTTGGATGGGCTTTTTGCTTTTATTATCTTTACTGCCCTTGAGTGTTTTACTGTAGTGCAAGTTGGGTATAGTTGAATGGCTTCCTTTCCAATGCTTGGAGAGAGCCAAGGCTCAGCTCTGCACTCCTGGTCTATGTGCTCGAAGCCAGGGTGCTGGACTGGGTCCAGGATTCTGTCTTCTGGTCCCCCAAGACGTCCCAGCCGAGCCGCAGGGGCCAGGGTGCTCCCTGATTGCTGGCAACAGCACTTCATAGGGAACAACAGGGAAGGGCCGTGAGCATCAGTGTTCCAGCAGGAACAGCAAGAGTGCAGCAGACAGGAGGCAGTCTTGCAGGGGTGCCACAGGCAAAGGTGCTCTGGTTCGACAGCGGTGGAGCAGACAAAGGTGTCCCAGTGGAAGGTTGTCAGCCAAAGCGCTCCAGCGGGGCAGCCAGGGGCACTGCTGAAAGCACAGTGACAGTGGCTGCTGGCAAAAGCACTGCAGCAGGGAGCAGAAGCCGCACTGGAACGTGTGCCGGTATGTTCAGGCAGTGACTCTTGGAGGGGATGGCATACTCACATTAGACTCATCCCAGTCCCATGGGAAACAGCTCTGCTTTCTCCAGGTCAGGCAGATTACACAGCTCAGATCCGCCCATTCCTCTGGAGCTGTTCAGGGTCTGGAATATGTCCCAGAGCTCAGCAACCCTATGCGGAGTTCCCAGCTTCCTCCCACTTCACTCCCAACATCTGAGTCATCTGTCTACCCTCTCTCAGTGTGTTCTCTCGGATGATATTTTAATAGTATGCCCATTTACTCAACATTCTGGTCTGTCTCGCGGGAGTGTCTAGCCTGCCATCTTAGCCAGGTCCCTAGATTTTTAAAACACTGATTTTAACCTAGCTTCATCTTCCATTTCCTAACCCTTATCTTCCCATCTATCCTATCACAGACCACTGAAGCCTAACTTTTTCACTTGTTTATCTCGCATCTATTTGTTCTCTAGATAAACCTGTCTACTGCCTCATTTTCTCTCTGGAATGATGTGTACTCACTATTAATTAAACTTGTTATTATTATTAATTTCATTAAGCTTTGTTCTTTTAACCAGTTGGTTTGGGCAAACCTGGTCTTATAGTAAAAATATATACCAGATTTGAAAATTTCTTTTTTGAGGAGAGAAAAATTAAAATATATGGAAAGATTTCATGTGTTGAGTTTCACCTATTTGAAAATCTCATCTTCATTTAATTACAGAACAATATTTTACCCTGTGTGGCTTATTTTTTAAGAAACTGGTTAATTCTGTGCTATTTAAGGGATCTCTTTATATCTGGAACAGAAGGACCAAAGAACTCTCAAAAGCATTTATCTGAAAGCAACTGATAGATTGCTTAAACTACTGTTATTTTTGCTGTGTTATTTCACACATTCATTTTTGGCAGGCAATGCAAAATGAGCACAGCCTTCTCAATATCAGTTTTCTTTCATTCTAAAAGTATTGTGTAAAGTTAACCATACCCTTTAAGTAAACGTATAGTATATAAAACTTCAATGGAAGACAGATTGAAACAACCTAGTCCTTTTTTAAAGAAAATAAAAGTTACCCGGGGATATTTTAGCCAAAAATGTGAACATACTCATCGTCACACATCAGTTCTTGAAAATCAGACATCCCTTCTTGCATTCTGGCAGAAAGCAGGAAAAGCTATGAACTTCACAATGGTAAACAGGAATAAAACAATATTTATTACCACATTTTCTTTAGTCTGTCCATTTCAGCCTCACATCTAATTTTATAAAAGCACGATGCAGACATTCTCCTTAACAATGTAATTGATCCTAGTTACTAAGTTAGATGGTACACTTATAATTTTGATTTTTCACCCTATTAGAGTAAAGCTTTTAATATTACTCAGTCGTCTGTGTGAAAAATGTTAATACTATCAAAAATCCAGTTAACACACTCCCTCTGCTGGCTAACAGCTGTCTTTCTCAAGCTCAAGGACATCCAAGCTCATCGTCTCTTCCTTGAATACATGGTTCCCTTAAATACAGACGTCCTATGTTATACTTCTTTATTAAGAACCAAGTTACCTAATTCATCTCTGAATGAAAAAGTAAATAAAAACTTCTTTAAAAATAGGTTTTTAATGAACAGGTTATTATTAAACTCATGCTAACTATAAAATCTTCCTTCTTTCCAAATTTAAACCATTTTGCCAAATTTGATAGCACTGAATATATTTTTACCCTCCTCTCTTTCATCTTTTAAATTAACCTGGTGAAAAATACTACTTTTTTCTTCATTTACAATCGCCACTTATAAAAAGGTTTACCACAGTTTTCCTGCTTAAGACAGCTAACAACATAACCTCTGATATCATAGAATACTTCCTAAAATATTTGGAACATTAAATGTAAAAACTAAAATGCAAACAAAATTATTCATTGCATTCTACCTATTCAAAAGATTCGTCTTCAGTTAATTAATGCACAATATCTTTCTTGTATTACTTTAATCTCCATCTTGACAACTGCCTTCCCAGTCTAGTCATCTTCATTTCATATTTGTATTCCTCCATTTCCAGTTCTTTCCTGGCTGATACTTGTAATTACACCGATGCAAGGAAAGTGTCCCCAAACCAGGAAAATGTCCCTAATCCAAGATAATAATCTCACTCCCTTGCTCATAAATCTATAGTCCTTTAAAAAAAAAAAAAAACTACATATGGTTTATTTCCTCCATTTGCTTTTAAGGAAGTTGTAAATCCCCTAAAAAGGTTGTAAAATCTTTATCTCTTTACACATGTGTATACAGGTTTATATGTCTCCTTTCTCTGGAGAAAGGGTTGCATAGATTTCATTCGGTTATCAAAAAAAATCATGACACCTCTCCAAAATACAAGAACCCGTTTCTTCTGTGTCTGCATATTGTCCTGCTATATGTACAGGTAATTTATATCCTTATTAGATAGGTCCAATATCCTTATTGGACCTATTCTCTGCTAAGTCCTATGCCTGGAATGGTCTCTCCTTCCACACTCATCTGGCAAAGTCTGTCCTTCCTTCAGGACACAGTGAAGTACCACCCTGTGAATGACACTTACCCCAACTACTCTAGCCCATATTAGACACTCGTCTTTCTGAACTCCTATTACACTTTAAACAGTAGCACTCTGTTTTAGCACTTAATCATTCTCTAATTATTTTCCAGTTATGATCTAATAACAATTTCCTAACATTTGTTTTATAAGTATTGGTTTTAGTTCCCCAACTAGACTGTACATATCTTTGTCATTTCCTTTAGTATGTCTTTTTCATTCATTTGTCAGTTTCCTATGTGAATTCCCATAGAAATTTCCTATACCCATTCCCAATGCCCAGCAGCACACCTAGTACAAAGATTCCCTAAATTTTTGATGAATAACTATAAATTCCCTGAAGGAAACTGATACGGTTTGGCTATGTTGCCACCCAAATCTCCTTAAATTGTAGCTCCCATAATTCCCACATGTTGTGGAAGGGGTCCAGTGGTAGTCAGTTGAATAATGCAGCTTCCCCCATACTGTTCTCTTAGTAGCAAGTCTCACAAGACCTGATGGTTTCATGAAGGATTTCCCTTTTCGCTTGGCTCTTATTTTCTCTCTTTCTTGTGGCCATTTAAGACATGCCTTTTGTCTTCCACCATGATTGTGAGGCCTCCCTAGCCAGTGGAGCTGGGACTGTGAGTTCATTAAACCTCTTTTTTAAAAAATAAATTACCTAGTGTCAGGTATGTCTTTATTAGCAGCATGAAAACAGACTAATACAGAGACAAACACCTGATTATTATGCTTTCTTCAATTTACAGGTATTCAAATAATATTTACAGGTTTAAAAACAATTTTGTTAAAATACAATCTAAGCTTCTCCTTATTTGAAAAATAAAACAAGAGGCCATGGCATGTCTTAGAAGTTATAAGGACTAAATAATTCAGTCTCTAAGGAAGATGCATAGTTTACTACAAAATACTTAGAATTATGCAGGAAAAAATGGATGACAACAGAAAACCCAAAATCTTAGTTTTTGGGGGATAACATCCATATTTCCCATAGATGATGTCAAAGCCTGATAGTAAGTTTTCTGATTGCAAGATATAAAGTAATGTTGTATTACATGGTTTTCTCTTTGGCCTCAAAGCAACAGTTTACTGCCTCATTAGAGGCTGTCCAATATAACAAAATTTTTGCATTGAAAAGATACGGGCCGGGAGCAGTGGCTCATGCCTGTAACTCCAGCAATTTAGGAGGCTGAGGCAGGTGGATCACCTGAGGTCAGGAGTTCAAGACCAGCCTGACCAACATGGAAAAACACCATCTCTACTAAAAATATAAAAATCAGCCTGGTGTGATGGTGCATGCCTGTAATCCCAGCTACTCAGGAGGCTGAGGCAGGAGGATTGCTTGAGCCCAGGAGTCAGAGGTGGCAGCGAACCGAGATTGTGCCATTGCACTCCAGCCTGGGCAACCAGAGTGAAACTTCGTCTCAAAAAACAAAAAAAAAAGATAGGAAGAGTGACAACAAAAAAGGCAGAATGCAAAAGACCTCAGTTCAAATTCAAAAACTTGAATGCATTAATGAAAAACCAAATAAACTAGTAAACTAGTTATCCTCAAGCCTGAACACCAAATTAACTGGAAAACTTTCAGAAAAACACACATACCAGGACCCCAACCCCAGACTTACCTACTGTGAGGTGAGGTTTACGTATTTTAAATCTCCTCAAGTAATTCTTTTTTACATATATAATTTCAACATTTATTTTAGACTCAGGGGGTACAGGTGCAAGTTTGTTTTATGTGTATATTGTGTGATGTTGAAGTTTGGGGTACAACTGATCTTGGTACCCAGGTGGTGAGCACAGTATCCAACAGGTAGCTTTTCAGCCCTTGTCCCTCCCTCTCCCACATCTAGGAGTCCCAGTATCTGTTGTACCCATCCTTATGGCCATGTGTATCCAATGTTAGCTCCCACTTACAAGTGAGAACATGCAGAATTTGGTTTTCTGTTCCTTTGTAAATTCACTTAGGATAGTGGCCATTGGCTGCATCTATGTTACTGCAAAGGACAGGATTTCATTCTTTTTTATGGCTGCATTGTATTCCATGTGTACATGTATCACATTTTTTTACCTACCACTGATGGACATCTAGGTTGACTCTATGTCTCTGTTATTGTGAATAGCACTGCAATGAACATATGACTGCATGTGCCTTTTTGGTAGAATGAATGACTTTCCTCTGGATATGTACTTAGTAATGGGACTGCTGGGTCAAATGATAGTTCTGTTTTAAGTTCTTTGAGAAATCTCCAAATTAGTTCAGTTTTCCACAGTGGCTGAACTAATTTACACTCCCACCAGCAATATACATGTATTCCCTATTCTCTGCAGTCCCACCAGCAAAATCAACATACAAAAATCAGCAGCATTTCTATACACCAATAACCTTTAAGCTGAGAACCAAATAAAGAATGCAATCTGATTTACAATCGTCGCAAAAAAATAAAATAAAGAATCCTAGCAATACATCTAAACAAGGAGGTGAAAGATCTCTACAAGGAGAAATACAAAACACTGCTGAAAGAAAGCAAAGATGACCCAATAATTCTAACATAAGGTTAGATCTGAGAACCTCTGCCATGAATTTAATCAAAATTGTACCTCAACATTGTTTTTTGAGATAAATTATATAACACAGTAAACTAAATTCTGTAATACATATTCCAGACATGAATGAGAAAAATGAGGCAGGTAGTTATGAATGGAAACAGGGAAAGAAAAGACCAGTGGAATCACAGAGGAAGAGGAACGTAAGAAAGAAGATATAATATGGTAAAACTCAACCTTAGCCATTTTCAGATAAACAATTAGAAAAAAATATTGCTCTAGAATTCTATAGTCTCACAGATATTAGCTAGCTACTGGCCCTTTCAAAGATCATTTTATTAAATTGTCTCCTAAGTCCTTTCTTTCAAAGTCCCTTGATACTTACATGTGGTTCTCAAATCTAGCTGATAATCAGAGGCAATTCAGATTTTCCTTTTAAATATAAATTTCTTATTCCACTCCAAAGGATTCTGATTCAATAAAACCACAATAGGGTTCAAAAGTTTATCTCATAAGATGTTTTCCAGGCATGTCAACCACCATCAGGATGACTGATCTAGATTACTAGGTAATGAACTCCTTGAGGGCAAGACTATGCCCATTTCTGGGTTTCTCAAGTATGGGTTTTTTTTAAAACACACACACTCATACACAACCCGAGAGATACTCATTCAGTAGGCTAAGTGTTTAGGCTGAGGCATTTGTGTTTTTTTAATCATCATAGATAATTCTGAAGCATCCAAAGTTGAGAACCTCTAAGATAAAATTTCATTGCAAAATTATAAAGTTATAAAACTATAAAACTTTACATTTTATAAGTCTATATTTTACTAATTTTATGTAATTACATATAAAATTCATATAATTTTATATGTGATTATATCAAATCTTATATCATTACATTATACAATTTCATTGAAGAGTTGATAAATCAAAAAATGATTGATTATAAATCTGCATGACTTTTGCCTTTTTTTATTCTTAGGTCTCACTTTGCTTTTGATTTGTAGTAATATCTTTATATGTATTTCTTGCTCAGGTACTAGATGTTCTTTCACAAGAACTGGTCTCTTACTTCCTAAGAAGACTTGATAAAGACAGAGACCAATATGACTTGCACAAATTTTCTTCATGATTTTCTTTATGAATTCGGGATACCAATGGCAGTGGACAATGTCATGTTTAAATCCTGTCTAAAGGTGTACTCCATTCCCCAGTGAAAGCACTGAAAAATCTCAACTTTAGTAGATATCTTGAAACAAAACGTATGGTTTGGTTTTTCCGTAGCCCAGCATCAATAAGTCAACAGCTTGCTAAAGCGATAATGCAACCCTACTATGTTAGTCCATTTTCACACTGCTGATAAAGACATACCTGAGACTGGGCAATTTACAGTTTACAGAAGAGGTTTAATGGACTTACAGTTCCATGTGGCTGGGGAGGTTTCACAATCATAGCAGAAGGCAAGGAGGAGCAAAGTCACATCTTATATGGATGGCAGCAGGCTAAGAGAGAGAACTTGTGCAGGGAAACTCCCATTTTTAAAACCATCAGACCTTGTGAGACTTATTCCCTATCACAAGAACAATACAGGAAAGACCTGCCCCCATGATTCAATCACCTCCCAGCAGGTGCCTCCCCAAGATGAGATTTGGGTGGGGACACAGCCAAACCGTATCACCTACCATGTCATCTACTTGCCAAATCAAATTCTTGGGACAGGGCAGGGTGTCTTGAGATTCTGTATTTTTATCAAGCACTTGCAAGGGATTCTATGATTAGGGAAGTTCTGGAAACAATGAACCAGGTGGAAAATAAATGGAACATAGGAATAACCAAATAATGCTTAGACCAATAAATACACAAAAGCAGTTAATTAAAGCAGATTGAAAGGGTTGAAAACAGTGCCTCAGATGTAAAAAACAAGGAAGACACTATTTCTCCAGAGCATATGGGGGAGTAGTTAAGAAGCATAGCTTTTAAAACTAATCATTCTCATTAAATCTGCTCATTCCTTCCACTTCAATTAATGATTTCAACTAACAATAAAACCACAAATACACTGCTATCAAATAAAACAACAATGCCAATTTAAAAAGACGGAAGGTAGAAATTACATCCAAAAAGAACACTACCACAACTTAACTCAGAGCTTTGCCCCAGCATCCTAGTAGCCTACGCAAAGGGGAATTCAATATGTTACACAACTCTCATTGTCTAGCAGAAGAAATCACATCAGTCCATCAAGAGAAACAAACTTTTTTTTAATCCTGTGTGTTAGAAAAAATGTGTCCCAAGGGTCTTAACAGAAGGAACATTGAGAAGGTAATGGGCCACGAATTCCAAAGCAATAAAGAACAAAGAATGTCATTCAACATAAGGTTATTTTTTATATCAAAGCCTTAGTAAAAACAAACGTCACAATGATTTTGTAAAGCTATGAGGACTTCTGGTAACTTCCTCCAATAGAATAATGATTAATATCACATAATAACTCAAGATATCTGAAGAGTTAAGTCCATTAAGCCTGTGGGTTCCTAAATTAATTTTTCTGCTAAGAAATGTAAGTTCCTATACTGGTAGAACCTCTGAGTTGGGACCAGGAATCTATGCGTAGAACAAATGATTCTCAGGTGATGGTGGAGGCACCACCTCCTAGAAATGTCACT
Source organism: Plecturocebus donacophilus (assembly GCA_004027715.1). NCBI lineage: Eukaryota > Metazoa > Chordata > Mammalia > Primates > Pitheciidae > Plecturocebus > Plecturocebus donacophilus. Next base: position 52,781 of record PVKP010010482.1, read on the forward strand.
GTCAAATGTCAGTTGCTGCTGCTTGAGTTGTTCTGATTCAAGACAGCAGAAGCTAGTGAGGGACTGGCAGGTGGATGGTTAAAGGTAAGAGGAACCATGGTCTCTGAGATCAGTTTGTCCAAGTGTGGCCCATTCCCTTTGGTGACTTGCTAAAAATACATATTCCTTTGACCCACCCCAGAGCTGGGGACTTCTTCTTAGTGATAGAAGAATCTGTATTTTAAGTAAGACAGTTGTACAATAAAGTTTGAAAACCTCTATTCTAGCTATAGGCCATATTAATGGAGAAGAAGAAATAAAAAGATATCTTAATATAAAAAGTGACATTCCTGGTCAGGTGCAGCGGCTCACACCTGTAATCCCAGCACTTTGGGAGGCTGAGGCAGGTGGATTATCTGAGGTCAGAAGTTCGAGACCAGCCTGGCCAACATGATGAAACCTCATCTCAACTAAAAACACAAAAATTAGCTAAGTGTGGTGGTATGCACCTGTAATCCCAGCTACTCGGGAGGCTGAGGCAGGATAATTGCTTGACACCAGGAGAGAGAGGTTGCAGTAAGCCCAAGATAGTGCCACTGCACTCTAGCCTGGGAGACAGAGCAAGATTCTATCTCAAAAAAAAAAAAAAAAAAAAAAAAAGAAAGAAAGAAAAAAAAGAAAAGAAAAAGAAAGAAAGAAAAGTGATATTCCTGACTTGAAATATAACCATGGGGGAGGCCTGCTAGAGGAGTTCTCACAAGGAGACCCAAGATCTCTTAGAGAGTATTTTCAATTGTCTCAGCTCTCAAACCAGAAAGCAACTGAAAGTTGCGTGGCGCATGATGTATAATTAAAGTTTGCAGCACCTTTCAGCTCCAGGAAATGTCCTGATATAGTATCAGTTGGCACCCTGGAACTGTGCTTCCAAATTTAATCATCTTCCCTCAGAAATCCTTCTTAACACCAGAGCCAGAAGAGACTTTTTAGCTTTTCTAATTAAATTTTGTCAGTTAAAAAAAAAATCTGAAGGCAAGGTCATGCCCAAGATGACACAGCTAAGTCCGGCACACAAAGTACAAAACATCAGGTCCCTCATACTACCATAGCCAGTTCTTTCTATTATAGACTTGCTAATTCAAATTAAGGTTATTGGTTTTTTAATGAAAGGTTGAACCTAGAGTTTATAAAATCAAGAACTTAATTCTTTTAATATACTACTTTTCAATATGCTGAGAAGATATTGGCCTGTCTTCCTTAAATGTTGATGTTTTAAAGGAAGGGGATGGGATTTGGCTTAATATTGGCTTTAATTTGGGTTTTTGTTTGCTGTTTGTCATGTTGTGTTTTAGTTTGAACAATAATACATTTGCCAATCCAGCCAATCTCTTTACTCAGACTCCACATTTATCAGCTTACCACTCTGAGTGAGAGTGAAATCCAGGCCTTTGAATAAACTGACCCTAAAGGCCCACTTGTTAATCCTGAGTACTGCTCTGACCTTTGTGGTATAATGTTATAAATGCCCAGACATCTCTGCATCAAGCAGAAACCCACCCCATGGTAAAAACAGTTCCTTCCTGATATTTTCTAACAATACTTCTCAGCCTTTCTGGTATGAATTAATCCTGCCTGTAAATGAATTTAACACAAATAACCTAAATATAGATCTTACCCTGAAATGACACATTTTGACTTTGTATTCAAAAATAACTCAGAAAAAAATGAGGCTTTTTCACTAGAGTTTTTATCTACTACTCTGTTATTCAGAAGTCTTACTAATCTACAAATCTGCTTCTAAAAAGATGATTTCAAAGTGAAAAACTCAAAGTAAACACTAATTATCTTTCTGAAACTTTTAGTAAGTTTATATATATGTGTATATGCTTTTTCTCTTTCCTTCTACTTATTTATATAAGCATCAGCCTTGTTAGAGGTTGACTGGAGGGGTCTTAAAAGCCTGCTAATAGCAGCTCTGAGTAAGAGAAAACATTAGCACACATCTTGGGAAAACAGGCTTAAGCAAACCAACTCCTGCACTTACCAGAGGCTGGGAAACTCTGATGGGAAGTGCTATTTTACCTGAGATTCTATTCCAGGAAAGAGCATGTTTACTAAAACTTAATGTAACTAATCCTGTGAACAGACATGCCTTGTTTAGATGTGCAGAATTTTTAAAAAGCTATCAAATGGGACAATCATAAAGAACAAACTCCACCCAAAAAAACATTGATGTTTGGTGTAATTTCTATTGCCATGATGTAACATTTGTCAACTAGCATAGGCAGAGTTCTTCTTAAGAATTTTCATTATGATTAAAATGAAAAGACCACTTACACTGCAGGAGCTATAGCCAAAATAGTAGCTTTTCATCTATTGGCCAGACAATACAGATCAATTATTTACTAGTTATAATGTATTGTTTTCTGTACTACCAACTGAAAAGAATTCTTTATATTCATTCAGACATTTACTATACGTCTTCTTTGATTCTGAGTTTCAGAACACAAAAAATAGTAAGAATAATATTTGAGTCTTCCTGTCAGGAGTCTGTTGACACATAAGAAAGTAACTACAATTCCTCGTGTTAAGTGCTAGAAGATGTTTAGATGCAAATGAGCCTTTGAAATAATCAACTTATTTCCTAGGATGAAAAACAGATTTATTTCAAAGCCCTCTCCAAACTGAGGTTTATAGGATGATGATTTGTGCAACTCTGAGAAGGCCTTCCCAGCAGAGAAAAAGCAGGACTATGTATGCAAAGGCAGACTTTAGCATGTTAAGAAGGCGATTAATATTTTGGTATCTGTATTTGTGTGCATGTGTGTGTCTCTATGTTTGGAGTGTAAATGGAAAGAGATTAAAGCAGAAAAACAGAAGCCAGAATATAAAGGGGTTTATATGTTCAGTGTTCTATGGTCATTTTCTAAAAATTTATTCCGTAAGTGCTGGGAGTTAAACAGAATCAAAACTAAAAGAGTGAGCAAGTGGCTGTGGGGACAAAGATAATAAAAAATGTATACAGTCTATTTATCTAGTTGTTGCGTGTGATAATCTGTAGAGTTTAACAAGGAATATGTCATTGTTTCTGGAGTTAACATATCTGTGAACAGAGGTTTGAGGCAATCCTTAACTTTCAGAATCATAGTGAATTTATTATAAAACTATAAATTTTGGGATATTTTAGGGACAACAAATATTTATGTTGACTTGAACTTAATATTTATGCATTCACTGAACTTAGATGTTTCTATCCCCTATGTCTGTGGTCTCTATCTCCATTCTACATTTTCATTTTACATTCTGACTTCTACCAATATCCAGCTGCAGTGGGGTTTCAGAGGGTCCTGGGTCATCACTCTCCCTTAGTAGCACCTAGAGAGTTCTATAAAGCTGCTCAGGTGAATGTCAACCGAACACTCATCTAAAAATAAAATAAAAATACATAAATATGTATTGAGTGCTTTAAACACTGAACTGTAAACATTCAATGCTAAAAACAGAACAGAAATATAAAAAAGCAATTTGTAAGGGCTTTTCAAGGTCTAAGAGAAGTAGTTCTCATCGAATACAGATTGATGAAAATACTGACTTGCAACAGGCCCCATCAGTCCACATCAATTGTCTCACTTTCAAAGTGTGAGGCTATCCAGAGCAATGAAGCAAGAGAAAGAAATAGAAGTCATCCACATAGAAAGAGAGGAAGTCCAACTATCTCTTTTCAGAGACAGTCTGATTCTATACCTAGAAAACTCCATCATCTCTGCCCAAAGGCTCCTAGAGCTGATAAACAACTTCAGCAAAGTTTCAGGATACAACACCTAGTAGTACAGCTTACCAAGGTGGTAAAAAATCTCTACAATGAGAATTACAAAACAGTGCTCAAATAAATCAGAGATGACACAAACAAATGGAAAAATATTCCATGCTCATGGATAAGAAGGATCAATATTGTTAAAATAGCCATACTGCACAAAGCAACTTATAGATTCAAGGCTATTCCTATCAAACTACCAACATCATTTTTCACAGAATTAGAGAAAATTGTTCTAAAATTCATTTGGAACCAAAAAACAGCCTGAAAAGCCAAAACAATTCTAAGCAAAAAGAGCAGAAGCTGGAGGCATCACAGTACCTGACTTCAAACTATAATGTGAGGCTACAGTAACCAAAACTACATGGTAGGGTATAAAAACAAAAACAGAGACCAATAGAACAGGTTAGAAACCCCAGAAATAAAGTGGCCCACCTACAACTATCTGATTTTCAAAAAAGTAGACACAAGCAACAATGGGGAGAGGATTCCTATTCAATAAATGATGTTGAGAAAACCAGCTAGTCAGATGCAGAAAACTGAAATTTAACCACCCTTTCTTTTAACATATAAAAATCAACTCAAGATAGATTAAAGACTTAAATGTAAAACCTAAAACTATTTTTTAAAACCCTAGAAGAGAACCTAGGAATACCATTTTGGACATTGCCCTTGGCAAAGAATTTATGAGTAAGTACTCAAAAACAAAAGTTGACATGTGGGACCTAATTAAACTAAAGAGTTTCTACACAGCAAAAGAAACTATCAACAGAGTGAAGAGAAAATCCTACTGAATAGGAGAAAATATTTGCGAACTATGCATCCAACAAATGTCCAATATCCAGAATCTATAAGGAACTTAAACAAATTGCAAGCAAAAAACAACCGCATTACAAAATGGGCAAGGGACATGAACAGATACTTCTCAAAAGAAGACATGCATGTGGCCAATAAACATATGAAAAAATGCTCAATATCACTAAACATTAGAGAAATGCAAATAAAAATACAATGAGATACCATCTCACACTAGTCATAATGGCTATTATTAAAAAGTCAAAAAAACAGCAGATACTGGCAAGGCTGCAAAGAAAAATGAATGCTGATACACTGCTGATGTGAATATAAATTAGTTCATCAATGAAAAAAAAGTAGTTTAAAGATTGGAAAGCAGTTTGAAGATTTCAAAGAATTTAAGATAGAGCTACCATTCAACCCAGCAAAATATATTTATATTCTTTGCAGTACATACCAGATATGTTACTGGGTATATACCGCAAAGAATATAAATCATTGTACCATAAAGATACATGCATGGAATATGTTCACCATAGCATTATTCACAATGGCAAATACATGGAATTAATCTAGATGCCCATCAACAGTGGAATGAATAAAGCAAATGTGGTGGAATACTACACAGCCATAAAAAAGAAAAAATAATGTCATTTGCGGCAACTGGATAAAGCTGAAGGCCATTATCCTAATCTAATTAACGCAAGAGCAAAAAACCAGATACCACAGAGTCTCATTTATAAGTGGGAGCCAAACACTGAGAACACTATGGACACAAAGAAGGGAACAACAGACATGGGGGTTTACTTGTGGGTGAAGAGTGAATGGAGAGGGAGGGAAGGAGGAGGGTGAAGATGGAAAAATTACCTTTCAGGTACTATGCTTATTTCCTGGGTGATAAAATAATGTGTACAGCAAACCCCCACAATACACAATCTACCCATGTCATAAATCTACATATGTATCCCCTAAGCCTAAAATAAAAGTTGAAAAAAAAAATGAGAGGTTATCATTCATGGTTGGCTTCCAGGTGTGCGTTTAAACTGAAGCAATCTGTTATTAGTCCACTAAAGAGGTTTGAAACTACATCTGGTGATTTCTTCATACTATGGCTATTGAATTGCCATTGGATGATTAAACAGGTTTAGAACCAATTTTGTTAGTTTACTGGTTGCCATGAGCATAGAACAATCAGTCTTTTCCTTAACTTTATCTAAAGAGAAACCTTATTCTAAGACTTTTGGCTCCATGATTTCCCAAATCACTTCACCAGGGGCTAAAGACCCATAATCTTCTCTCATAGCTAAGGTGTCCTTTGCCAAGTTTCTGAAATGATTGCATTTTTTCCTGGCCATACAACTGATCAGAGTGGTAAGTTAACTTCAAGTGAAAGAAACAGCTCTAATTTAACCCAAATGACTACCAAGACAATTGAGCCATCCACTTGTCCCTGACACAAGTCAGAACAATTGCCAAAAAATATTGCCCATTTCACAGCATCTCTTGGTTCCTAACATCAAAAGACCACATCTTGGCCAGGTGCGGCATCTGACACTTGTAATCCCAGCACTTTGGGAGGCCAAGGTGGGCAGACCACGAGGTCAGGAATTTGAGACCAGCCTGGCCAATGTGGTGAAACCTCATTTCTACTAAAAATTACAAAAATTAGCTGGGCGTGGTGGCACATACCTGTAGTCCCAGCTACTAGGGAGGCTGAGGCAGGAGAATTGCTTGAACCCAGGAGGCAGAGGTTGCAGTGAGCTAAGATCATGCCACTGCACTCCAGCCTGGGCAACAGAGTGAGACTTCATCTCAAAAAAATAATAATAATAACATCTTCTGTTACCACTAGGTCCACTTCAATGACTGCCCAACCCTTAGCTAAGTCTCCAACAAAAAGATAAATGGACTGTGGTTCAGCAAGTATAGAAGAGGCTGAGTATAAAAATCAGTAGGTCCCTGAAAATGAAGGAGGCCATAAATCAGAGAGAAATTCTAGAGAGATGTTCATCTCAGAATATCTGTTCTTTACAACCCTGATGGAATATCAGTGTTTGACTAAATTGGAGAAAGCATAGTGGTCTGCCTCATGTTCAGTCTTTGCCTATCCAACCTGTGTTCCAGCAGACCCTCTAAGTCTGGGTCCACTGAAAGAATCCTTTATAGTTACAACCCCTTTGTAGAAATTCCATTACAAAATACTGAGAATCTTAACGCAGTAAGTTGTCAAATCAGCTTTAGAGAATTAGAGTATTTGGGATCCTACCTTTCTATCATTTTCTTTCCATTCTTACATTATTAGTAGAAACAATTCAGCTCTGCCAATCTTCATAAACTGCTACTAGTTTATCTTGCCAATTAATAACCATTCAATGTCTCATAACTTAACAGCTCAGGAGTCATTAATGTCATCAGTAAAAATAACCCATTATTTTGCCAAGTCAATTTATGGCTCATCAGCCAAATGAATCCTCTACCGCAGATCAGTGTCCAAACCCATGGGCACCACGCTCATCAGAACAGCTTTGTGCAAATGATACAGAGTTCAACCAAACCCTTTAGGTGAGTGATACAAAAGCACCAATGTAAAACCATTAGAGAACTGGAAGCCTAAGTTATTCTCAAGCCCATCAAGTTTCTGTAAGTCATTTGCAGAAGGCTAAGCAGAACTATGAGCATAAATCTGCTCTATAAAGTTATTCAAGTGAAATAGAAAGCATATTTTCTGGCCTAAAGTAGTGTATAATTAAATGATGGAAAGTGAATGAACAAATTAAAAACAAGATACTACACAAAAAGGAAACCTAAGTATTGCTAAATACAATTACTCATCCTTCAGCTCTCAACTCAAATACCAGTTCTTCAGACAAATTTTCCTGACCACGATCAATGTGTTCTTGCTCTCAGGGAGCTGTTATGAACTCCTTCATCTGGTATTCCCAGATGAAATTAACAACTGTTAACTTTTATGTATATGCAGGATTACTTAATTAATGTTTATGTCCTGCACTGGCCTGTAATCTCCATGGAAGTGGAACCCGTGCCTGGTTTTTGCTCACTACCGAACCCTCAGTATCTTCTCCAATCCCAGCACCTACTAGTGTTTCTCAATATATAATTATGAATAAATTATTGACTGTAAAATGTCTCCATTATATTTTTATCACTACTTATAACTTTGAAATACTATGGAAAGAATCCACTAGTGGACTGACACTAACCTATGAGGAAATCATATGTGATGGTTAATATTATGTGCCAACTTGACTGAGCGAAGGGATGCCCAGATAGGTGCGTCTGGGTGCGTCTGTGAGGATGTTTCCAAAATAGACTATCATTAGAATCAGCAGACTGTGTAAAAAAGCTGCCCTCACCAAAGCAGGTGGGCACCATTCAATCCCTGAACAGTCAGGGCCTGAAAAGAATAAAAAGGTGGAGGAAAGGCGAGTCTTCTGTCTTCTTGAGCTAGGACATTCATCTTCTCCTCCCCTCGGATATCTCAGGCCTTCTGACTCGGGACTTATACCAGCATCCTACCCAACCCTTCCCACCCTCTCTTTCTCAAGCCTTCAGAATCAGATTGAATTACATCAAATACTTTCTTTGTTCTCCACTCTGCAGATGGCAGATGGGGGAACATCTCAGCCTTGCAATTGCATAGCCAATTTTGATTTATATATATACAATATGTAATAATTTAATAAAAAATTTTATATGTTATATTTACATATGTATAGACAAACATACACACATATCTCCATCGTATTAGCTCTGTTTCAATGGAAAGCCCCGATTAATACATCCTGAAAAGGCCACTTCCCTCTCTCTTTGCCTGTATTTCCTGAGCATCCTAAAATGTGAATTAAAAATACTTAACCATTTGGAGACACAGAAAGACAAAGAAAAAAATTAAATATAATAATAAAATATCTAACCAGCCTACTTTTCCTTATATGGTTGCTGTTCCAATTCCTATTGTCACATAACAAATCACCCAAAACTTAGAAGCATAAAGCAACCCTATTATAACATGCATAGGTTCTTTAGGTCAGGAATTCAGACAAAGCAGAGTGCACTTGGTTGTTTCTGCTCCAAGATATTTATAGCCTCAGCTGGGAAGACTAGAAGGTTGGAGGTGACTCAAATCCTTGGAGCCAGACTCACACAGAGGCAGCTTCACTCACATATTTGGCAACTAGTGCTGGTGGTTGACTAGAACCTCAACTGGGCAGGTGGCTGAAAGTCTACCAGTAGCCAAAGTGCCCTCTCAAAGTGGGCTAGTTTGGATTTACTCACATCAGGGTATCTAAGTTCTAACAATGAGCATCAAAAAAAAAATAGTAAAAATCCAGGCAGGAATTACAGCATCTTCTATGAGTCACTTTCAAAATCACATGACCTGACTGCACAGTCCCCAGTCCATACAGATTCAGGGCCATGGAGTCACAGATCCTAGCACTTAGTGAGAAGAGTGTCAAACTCATGGTGTAGGAAGAGCATGGAGGGTGGAAAATGCTGCTATGGCATTTTTGGAATACAAACTCTTCCCCGTTTTGCTTCTGTTACCAAAGAGGGTACCAGGAGAAATGCCAAACATCATCTTTAAGCATAATTTCTTGCCCAAATCTTGTCACTTTGTGAATCTACGAAAATCTGTGAATTGTGCATTTCTGAGGCTTCTCCATGGCCCCTACGGATAGCTTTGCTTTTGTATTAGTTTTTAGCAGAAATTCAAATCCTAAAGGAATAAAAACTGAAACCCTGATAGAAAAATAGAAAAATGTAAATCACCATTGGAAGAAGAAAAACAATGATTAACAAACATGAGAAAACTATCAACCAAAATGTGCAAAGTAAAACAGTAAGATTAAGCAATTTTATCTGCCAAAATTGCTGAAAAATGACCCAACTCAGGTGACTCCATTCCTTGGAGCTAGAATCACACAGATGCAACTTCATTCACCTATTTAGCAATTGGTGCTCGTTGTTGACTAGAACTAAAACTGGGCGCTTGGCTAAAAACCTACCAGTAGCCACTCAGAAAGGATTTTATTACAAATGCTGATAGGAATGAGTATTAGTTATCTATTGATGTGTAACGAATTAACCCCCAAATGTAGCAAATTAAAACAAATATTTATTATCTTACCGTGTCTGCAGGACAGGATTCTAAGAATGGCTTTTCTGCGTGGTTCTGACTCATCAGGTCTCATGAGGAGGCCACCAAGACGTTGGCCAAGGCTGCAGTCATCGAAAAGCTGGGTGAGGACTGAAGGATCTGCTTCCAAAATGGCTCACGCTTACGGGTGTTGACTGGAGGACTCAAGTCCTTGCTGGCTTTTGACAGGAGGCTTTAGTTCCTCACTCACCACATGGACCTCTCCTTACGGGTATGTTTACATGTTCTCATGACATGGCAACTGGCTTCTCCCAGGGCAGGAGATCTAAGAGGGAGCAAAGCAGATGCCATCATGTCCTTTATGACCAATCTGTGTTTCTGTAACTGCATGTTGCTTTACATGGGTTGACAGTATTCATTATGAAAAGGACTACACAAGGGCATAAATACCAAGAGGCAGATACGTTTAGCATAACTACCAGTAAGTTGGCAGAGTCACTTTGGATAGCAATTTTATGACAAGTATGAAAAGACTTAAAAAGGTTTTATTGCAAAACAAAAAAAATCCAGAATAGGCAGATTCTAGAAACGGAAAGCTCATGGTTTCTGTAGCTTACAGAGGATGAGGAAAAGGCACAATGAACAGTGTCAATTTAATGGGTATGGAGAAGGGAGGCAGCAGAATGTATTTCTGAGGATTTGAAAATGTCTAGAATTAGTGGTGATAATTGCAAAACTTTGTGAATAAACTTTAAAAACAGCTGAATTGGAAAATATGTGTTATAGCACAAAGTTAGCATTCGAAAAGATTTTTGTCGCAGGAATTGTTACCAGCCACGAATCCATACAGGTCTGCAGCAACCTCAATTCTTGCCTCCTCAGAAGAAAGAATTCGACTGAGAGGGATAAGGCAAAAGGAGAGACAGAGCAAGTTTTAGAGTAGAAGTGAAAGTTTATTTAAAAACTTTAGAACAGGAATGAAAGGAAGGAAAGAACAGTTGGAAGAGGACCAAGCAGGCAACCTGAGAGATCAAGTGCCCCATCTGACCTTTGACTTAGGGTTTTATATGTTGGTATACTTCTGGGGCCTTCCATTCCTTCTCCCCTGATTCTTGCCTTGAGGTGGGCAGTCTGCACGTGCAATGGCCTGCTAGTGCTTGGGAGGCATCGTTCTACTTTCAAAATATATTACATATCTTTAATTCAAATAATATACCATGTTTAAAAAAAAAAAGTTAAAAGCTATCCAGAGGACCAAAGTGATACTGCTTGTCTTCTCATGCATTATAGATTTTCCAAATACTATCTGTATTTCTTCATAAACATCCCTTTACCCATCCCAAAGGCAACAGGATTTAGCAGTTAAGAGCACAGACCGTGTCATAAGTTTGCCTGGTTGGATCGAGGTTCTGCCACGTGCCATGGAAAAGTTACACAACTGTTCATTGCCTCAGTTTTCCCATCTATAAAATGGGTGAGGTATGGTAATGATTACATTGTACATACATCATTAAGACTTTTTGCAAGGAGTAAATGAATAATATAATTACAGTAAAAGACAGAAAAGCATCTGGCATACCATGGTGCTATGTTATTATTGTTTCTGACACAGGCTGAAATGTTTTGTATTTTTCGTGGAGACAGGTGTCACCATGTTGCCCAGGCTTATGTTATTTTTTCTAATCATTTCTGCCCTCATTGCCACAACTTGAATCCAAGAATATTTCATTCCCTTAAAACTGCTAAACCAGTCTCCCAACTGCTCTCCCGAGATTCTTGCTTCTCAGCATCTAAAATACTCCTTTTTCCAAGAAATTAATAAGTAAATTTATCCATTCACAAGTCCCTTGCTCAAATAACTTCAACAGTTTCCAATTCCTCTGGGAAAAAAATTACTAAGAGCAGCCATCTCATCTTTACAGCCTCCATAAGTTAGTGGTAACATGGCACTCCCAACGTTGTCTTTCCCGGCACC
>PVKP010010483.1:0-18820 GCA_004027715.1 Plecturocebus donacophilus
TGTGTTCTCATTGTTCAACACCTGCCTATGAGTGAGAACATGCGGTGTTTGATTTTGTGTTCTTGTGTCAGTTTGCTGAGAATGATGGTTTCCAGGTTCATCCATGTCCCTACAAAGGACACAAACTCATCGTTTTTGATGGCTGCATAATATTCCATGGTGTATTCAATGATAGACTGGACAGGGAAAATGTGGTACACCACAGTTTCTTTATCCACCAACACTTGAGTCGATATCCTGGCAATTCTGAACAGTGCTGCAATAAGCATGGGGATGCAGATGTCTCCTTAAGACACCGATTTTATTTCCTTTGGGTATATACCCAGTAGTGAGATTGCTAGGTATATGGTAGTACTAGTTTTAATTTTTTGAGAAACTTCCCATACTTTTTTCCATGGTGGTTATACTAATTTTCATTCCCAACGGTGTCCAAGGTTTACCTTTACTCCACATTCTAACCTACACTTATCTTTTGTCTTTTTGATAACTATTCCAACATAGGTGAGATAATTTATTGTCTCATTGTGATTTTAACTTGCATTTCTCCGACGTTTAGTGATGTTGAGCAATTTTTATATGCCTCTTGGCCAATTGCATGACTTCGTTGGAGAAATGTTCATTCAGCTCCTCTGTACGTTTTTTTAAAGGGCCGTTTTCTTGCTATTAAGTTCTTTACATCTTTTAAATATGAACTTTTTATAAGATGTATGGCTTACAAATATTTTCTCACATTCTATAGGTTGCCTCTTCAATCTGTTGGTTATTTCTTTTCCTGTGCAGAAGGATTTTAGTTTGATGTAAGCCCATTTGTCTATTTTTGCTTTTGGTCTCTGCGCTTTTAAGGTCATATTTTTAAAAAAAACTCATCATCCAGACCAAAGTCTGAGATTATTTTCCCTATGTTTTCTTCTAGAAGTTTTACATTTATAGCTATTACACTAGGTCTTTAATGCATTTTTAGTTCATTTTTGTATACAGTGTGAGACAAGGGTCTAATGTTATTCTTTGGAGGGATGAAATTCAACACTATATATCAAAGAGACTATCTTTTCCCCATTATGTGTTATTGGCATGTTTGTTGAATGTCAAAAATCAATTGACCATAAATGTGAGAATTAGAGGCATCACTGTTCTGTTCCATTATGTTATGTTTCTGTTTTTATGTCACTACCATACTATTTTGATTACTATCATTTTGTAGTATATTTTAAAGTCAGGTAGATACTTCCAGCTTTATTCTTTTTGTTAAGGATTTCTTTGGCTGTCTGAGATCTTTTGTGATTCCATGTGAATTTTAGTATTGTTTCTTCTATATCTGCAAAAAATATCATTAGAACTTTGATGAGGATTGCTTTGAAAATGTAGATGACTTTGGGTAGTTTGAACACTTGAACAATATTAATTCTCCCAATCCTTGATCATAGGATATCTTTTCACTTGTTTCTGTCTTCTTAAAATTTTTGATCATTGTTTTATAGCTTTCTATTTACAGGTCTTTTACTTTCTTTGTTAAATTTATTCCTATTTTATTTTTATATAGTTATGGAATTGTTTTCTTCATTTCCTTTTCAGATAATTCATTGTTAGTGTATAGAAAATATTGATTATGTCAATTTCGTATCTTGTTACTTTACTGAATTAGTTTATCAGTTCTAACACTTTCAGTGGAGTATTTAGTTTATTAGTTCTAACACTTTTGGTGGAGTATTTACAGTTTTCTATAAATATGATAATGTCATCTGCAAACAGAGACAATTTAACTTCTTCCTTTCCAATCTGGATGCCTTTTCTTTCTTTTTGCTAACTGCTCTGGCTAGAATTTCTTGCACTATGTTGAATAAAAGTAGGATAGTGGGCATTTTTGTCCTGTTTCTGATCTTAGAGGAAAAGCTTTCAACTCTTTATCCTTGAGTGTGATGTTAGCTGTGGGTTTGTCATACATAATCTTCATTGTGTTGAAGTATATTCCTTCTAGACTAAACTTATTGAAAGTTTTTATCATGAAGGTATTTTGTATTTTGTCAAATGCTTTTTTCTGCATCTATTGAAATGATCATACTTTTTTTTCTTTATTCTCATAATCTGATTCATCACATTTATAGATTTGTGTACATTGGATGGAATGTTCTATATACTTGTCTTAGTTCCATTTATTCTAAAATGTAGTTTAAGTCACATATTTCTTTTTCATTTTCTAACTGGATGAATTGTCTATTGCTGGAAATCAAGTATTGAAATACCCTACTATTATTGTATTGCAGTCTATCTCTCTCTTTATATCATTTAATATTTGCTTTATATATTTTGGTTTTCCAATATTGAGTCCATATGTATTTATAATTGTTATATCCTCTTGGTGAGTCTACCCCTTTATTATTATATAATGACCATCTTTCTCTCCTTTTAGAGGTTTTGACTTGAAGTCTTTTTATCTGGTATAATATAGCTACCCCTGCTCTCTTTTGGATTTCTATTTATGTGGAATGTCTTTTTTCTTACTTTCACTTTGAATCTATGTGTGTTCTTAAAAGTGAAGTGCATTTCTTTGTAGGCAGCATATAGTTGGGTTTTGTTTTTAAATATATTTACCATTATATCTCTTTTTATTCAATAATTTATTCCATTTACATTCAAGGTAATTATGCATATGTAATGACTTACTAATATCATTTTTTAAAATTTTTGTTTGGTTGTTTTATAAATCTTTGGTGCTTGCATTCTGTCTTGAGGCTTTTGACCTGCCTGTACCTCAATACTTATTTTACTCTAAATTTGGCAACTTTTCTGCTATTATTTCTTTAAATAACCTTTCTTGTTATTTATCTCTTTCTTCTTAAACTATCCATGATTTCAACATTTGTTCTTTTGCTGGTGTTCCATAAATCAAATTAACTTTCCTTATTCCTTTTTCTTTTTACTCCTCTGATCATTTATTTTCAATAACCTTTATTCAAGTTCACAGATTGTTCTACTTGTTAGCTCCAGAATTTGATATTTTTTAAATAATTTACATCTTTCTGTCAAATGTTTTGTCTTGGTCATTTGTTGTTTTCCTAATTTTGTGGATTTGTTTACATTTTCTTGATATTCACCAAACTTTTTTAAAACAATTACTTTTAATTCTTTGTCAGGCAGTTTGTTTATGTCGATTTCTCTGGATTCAGTTACTAGCATATTATTTCGGTTTTTTTGGTGGTGTTATGTCTTTTTATTTTTTCATATCTTATTGACTTACACTGATGTTCATGTGTGTGAAGTAGTAGTCTTTGTAGAATGGCTTTTTTGAAAAGGACATTTCACTAGTCATTCCATTTAGAGATTCTGGGTAGCCTAACTGGCATGAGTCTCAGGAAAGATTTCTGCTGGAGTTGTCCAGTTGACTGACCTGATGCCTGGTTTAGCAGGTAGCTGGGCCTGGAAGTTGGACCCACTGGAGTGGGCCTATTGATTGGGTCTGTAGGGGTAGGTCTGGATCTGGGTTCACAGAGGTTCATTGTCACTGGAGTCAGCCTTATGCCTAAGCCTGCAGATGCCAGCAAGGTACTGTAATAGGCTTACCACTTGGGTCTACTGGGATAGGCTTGGATTCTGAGTCTACAGGTATAGACCTGGTGTCTGCATCTACAGGGGCTGTCCTGGAACCTGGATCTGGGAGGGAAATCATGGAGACTAGGTCTGAAAGAGCCAATCTGTCACTAGTGTCTCCTGGGATGAGCCTGGACCCTGAGTCCTCTGGCATCTGGGGTCACAGAAATTGACCTAGAGACTGGGTAAGGTCTGGTATGGGGCAGGCACGGAGTCTGGGTCTGTAGAGGCTAGTCTGGAGCCTAAGATTTTGGATTTCTGGCTGGGGCCTGGAGTCATAGATGCTGGCTTGGAGGCTGGGGATATGGAGACTGGCCTGTAGCCTAGAACTTCTGAAGCTAGCCTAGAGACTAGGTGTGTGTACATTGGCCTGAAGGGTAGGTCTGTGAGGGCTGGCCTGAGTCCTGGAGCCACACGGGTTGGCCTGAAATTTGTATTCATAAGGACACTAGAGCCTGGGTCTGTGGTGGTTGGTTCAGTACTGACATTACTGGGCTTAGGCCCTGAGTCTGCTGGAGCTTAGGGTCAAAGGACCTGACCTGAAGGGAGGGGCTGCTGATTCCCTGAGGTCAGAAGTGCCAACCCGGCATAGAGTGGGCCAGAAGTATGAGACTATATGGGGAAATATGGCTCTAGGCAAGTCTGAAACCTGGGTCAGGGCTAAAGCCTAGGGCCACAGTGTCTGGCCTAGTCCTGGGTAGATCTGGAGCCTATATCCGCATGGGCTGGCCTGGAGGATGGTTCTGAAGTGCCAGTCTCAAGTCTTAGGCTGCAGAGGCTGACCTGGTGCTGAGGTGGGCCTGAAGTCTAGAGACCTGGAGGTCACCCTGGTGCTGGGGACAGTTTGGAGCCTAGGGTCTCTGAGGTTGTTCTACTAGTAACATAGGCCCATATACCAAATGCACCAGGCCTTCCTGGAGCCTGAGACTGTGGTATGTCTCCCGGCATTTAAGTCTGGAGGATTAGTCCATGGATATCAGCATAGAATCAGGGGCTGTGGGCTTTTGCTTGGGCAGGTCCAGTGTTGAGGTCCAACGCAAAATTCAGTGCTCACTTCCCTGTTTCTCCCTCATGCAAAAGGTATTTATTCTTTGCTGAGGGGCTGAGGCAGGGATGACATGGTTAATGTAAAACTGTCCTTCCTTCCCTTCTCAATGTGTCCTTTCTTTTTTCTGTGCCATCTGTAGGTGTTATAATCTCTTACCTGATTTCCTTTGCTCCTGTGAAGGTAATTTTGTTTATAGATAGCTTTTCAATGTGATGTTTTTGCAGAGGAATGAGCTCTTGGAAGTCTTACTCCTTTCTCTTGCTGATGTTCTTTCAGGTCTTAGCGAATTTTCTAATGACATTTAGTGCAAGGTGACCACTGGCCCATATGGGACCAATAACCACAGACAACTACACTGATATTTAGTAATTGAATAAGTAGTGCCCATGTGAAAATTTAATCTCAATAGAGAGTCCTGTTTTTTTATGTTTTCCAATGGCTTATATAGAAAGTAAGTTTCTAAGAGTTGAGTGTGACTTATGAAGTTGCCAATGTATTACTGAAGATACCATGGTCAAAAGCAATTGCAATATTGCAGATTCTTTTACAAACATTGCTATATTAAAAGGCCTTAATTATAGCCTACCTGAGAGGATAAAACAGAGAGTGAGAGTAATGACAGAGGAGAAACCCCAGGCTAGAGCAAATGGTCACTACAAAGAAGTTCTGTTTTTAAAGTTCTATTCTAGAATAATCTGGATGTTTTAAGTATGCACAGATTATTGTAATTCTTGGAATTTCTGCCTTAAAAAGAATTACAATTGAGCTTGTCTAAAAGGAAAACCATCTTCAAGCATAGCCTTTTGAATGAGTGATGGTTACATAGATGAGAAGGAAAATACATGAATATACCATAGAAGAAGGATTGTGACAATGATAAAAGATGATTCTTTCTATATTGGCACTTTGAACATAAGCGATTGGAACCTGTTATGAAAGCAAAGGTGTTAGATTGAGAATAAAATGGTGTGTAATGTATCACACTTGGTGACATTTGAAAGATGACCTACTTGTACAGGTGTGTGTGTGTGTGTGTGTGTGTGCATATGCACATGCGTGTGTTTAGAATGAAAAATGAAATGTAGAGGCCAGAGCTAACATCAAAAGGTAAAGAGTGAAGTAGTAACAGATATAAAAGATGCTTGTGTCCCACCTGTGTTTTCTATTGCTCACTTCTTTTAATTATTTAGTTAGTAAACTCATAAAACGTGTTTTCATTAGATTGACCTGAAAGATAATGCAGTATTTATTTAATAATCCTAATATTATTTTTCAGAGCATCAAAATATTATGATTTACTTATTTAATATTTTGCTTTATACTATAGTTAATATGAACAAAGTGTTAGAAATTCTCATGGTGAAGAGCAACAGAGAAGGTGAAGAAATTGCAAAGACTAACCCACATCACGTGTGCATATCACATATCCTTGGACTCAAAGGTGTATTGTTTATACACCTTTGTATATTCTCGCCATTTTTAATTAGAATAATGACACATCAACAAATATTTATCTAGGATTTAAAAGTTAAATAGGCATATTTAATTTTTGTCATTATATCTCACATAATGAATGCAGAGATTAGACTTAATGACAAAAGCTAATTGAGTACTATTTATAATTTCCAAAAATTACAATTAAACAAAGATCATTTTGTCTTTAATTGATAAATAAGAATGAAGAGTTAGAAAAAATGTCTGTGAAATGAAAGCAGTGTAGGGGAGAGAGCAGGACTGTGTGTGAGCAAGTGAGGTTCACCATTGTATTTTTAACCCTATAGTGCCCATATTTTCTGAACAGTCAATTTCAAAGGCAAATGAATGCAGAATATGAGTTATCATTTAAATGCAAAAAAGATTTTATTAGCATTTTCATCTCCCCTTTTGGGAATGTTACAAGTCTGTGATATGGATTAAAGGAAATGAAAATTCCTCCACAGAAGCCAGCCAAAAAACCTCTTTGCTTTGGAGTATACTCATTTGGGTTATAATTTCTATTATGTTTCTGTTTTAACATTACATTTGAGCTTCATCTTATTAAGTTCATTTACATTAGTATGAACGTCAGCATAATAATAGAATAAATTATTTTGAAATTAATGTTAAAATACTAAAGACTCTAAGGCAGCTTTGATGACTGAAGTTGATTATAATGGCTAAATGTTGACAATATAATATATTCTTCAATTATTTCTCTGAATATTGTATCTTATGATAGATTTCTTGAACTTCTTGTGCTATTCTTTCTGCTTAAAAAGGCATCTCTGAATATGTAATCATTATCTTGACGTAGGCAAAGCATAAGCATACTAAAACCAATAAATAAAATAATGTGGGCAACTAAATAAAATAAGTAACTAACTCAAAAATAGATGCCACATTTTTATTTTTTAAAAGATATTAAATAATAAGTTTATGAATCAGAGAACAGTGCAGATACATGCCATAAATCAGTCTTATAGAGATATGTAATTTAAACTATAACCGCATTTAGGAATTATGTATGCCTTATATCCATTTGGGGAGCTGAAGATGAGTGGTAAGAGAACACTGATGTTCTTATTTCACAAGATAAATCATTATGCTTCTTCAACCACATTCAGCATATGATTGAAGTGAACAGCATATAACTACTGTGCAGGGAAAACTGTATTGGAAAATGTAGCACATTAATTGATGAGAGAGAAGGACACAGAATTATAATAACACAGATGATCATTGGGCATCACCAACTGAGAGAACCAAGGAAGGTTTCAAGTCATTGTAGCTGGAAAGATCATGGGAATTAGTCACATGAATAATAATGCCAGGCAAAAGGCACACAGGTGGTCAGAGTTCTGCCAATTTATCAGCTTGAAAGAGCACCACTTCCTTTAGCACATAGAATGCATGTGGGACTGTGAAAAGTCATGAAGCTGAAGAGATCATCAAGAGAAGCAATTCATAAAGAGCATGGGATACATAGTGAAGCCTACAAATTTGATCTTAGCCATGATCTCCATCCAGTAAAGGATTTAGGCATTAGAGTTACATAAACATGCTGCATTTGCAAATATAGCTTTCAGTAGTTCGGGAAATTTTACAGATCATTGCTGTTCAGTAGAACTTTCTATGATGAATGGAAATTTCTGTATCTGTACTGTTTAATATGGCAGTCATTGACCACCTGTGGCTATTGAGCACTTGAAATGTGGCCAGTGCTACAAAAAAAACCCTGAATTTTTAATTTATATGATTTCATTAATTGAAATTGAAATTGAAATACACATCTGGCTGGCAGACCCTGATTTGTACAGTACAACTGTAGAGGTAGAGCTGACTTTACTCAGTTATTTATAAGAAGGCAGTTGAAGAAATTTAGGTTTCCTGGTATGCAATATCATTTTGTTCTGAATTAAATCCTAATTATAAAAAACTTGAAAAATGGTTTGTCTTGTGAATAGATCTGTTTTACTATTCTCACCCTTCTCTCTCAAAAATTCTCCATTCCTAAACCAAACCTCAGAACTTTTGGGACTGGAGGCATGATAACAAGAAAACGAATGTCATCACTTGGAATATGAAATTCAGTCCAAGCATGTGTTTAACTGTGCATTGGTGGATAAGTACCCTGAAAAGTAAACCAATAAGTTAATATTTATTTTTAATTAATTTAAATATATGTTGAGCAACTTACTATTTGCCAGTGTGCTAGACTCTGGAAATGAAGGTGTGAAAAGGTCTGAACTCCATATAGTCATAATCAATCTGGGAAGGCAGATACACAAACATCAAATCATAATACGGTGAGTGGTATGTGATGATTGGCAGTTTGAATAAGATGGTCATCACACCAGAGATACAGAAGTGCTTAATTCTGCATGAAGGGGTTAGGAAAGACTTGAGTCAGGAACTGACTATGAAGTTGAGAAGAAACTTTTCAAGGTTAACTCGAGGAAAGGGGAAGCAACAGAAGGCATGAGGATAATAGGCATGTAGAAGTGGTTAGGAAAGACAGTAACTGTGTGGAGTTGAAACAGCATGTTAAAGACATTCAAGTATGAAAAATTATTATTGTTTTAAAACTATATACAAGGTTCTACACCTGGAAAGTAGGATTATGACTAAGGCTGAAGCTATGAAGCAATGTTACACTGTGCGGAAATGACTGGGAGTTGATTTTTTTCCTTAAGAAGTGATATAACTTGGTCCGATTTGGAACTTTAAGGAGCATTGGGAAATGATAGATGTTGAACATTGAAATAGGACACAGAAGCCATAAGCCTGAAGATGAATGAACAGATTTTTGAGATGTTAGAGTTTTTAAAATTTTAATGTTGACGTTCATAACTAAGGCCACAAAATCTTTCCGGTCTGAGAAATGGTGACAATTTTTCTTTTTATACAAATGTCTGTGTTTTTCTGTCTCATCAAGACATTAGTATCCACCCACCCTGCAAATGACTTAAAACTCCACAGCTCTCTATGCACTATAGTCTGGATAGGGCATGAAGACTCATTAGATAAGTAGGTAAGGGTGATAGAGAAAACAAGGATAATTGCAAGGTTTATGGCTAGAGACTGTGGAAGCTGATACTATTAATGAAATAGGGAAGACGTCAGAAGAGACAAGCCTTGGGATGGTGGTAATGGATTTTGAGGCATTTCTTGCTTCTAGCTACTCTTTATCTTTTCACTGAGTGACAGTAGGGATTACTTACCCTCTTACAAAGTACCCTGCAGCTCTGGTGAGTTTAATCTCATGAGGCGATTACCATTACTGTACATCTGTCTGGCTGGAAATCACTATCTTTCCTATCTTAGAGCACATTCAAGCTGCATGAAGAAAATTGTTTGGGCACACAGTAGTTTATTTGTACAGAAAATGCTTTAGCAGACCTGACAGAGCAAGTTTGGCTTACAAGTTATCTTTCCAAGTCACTTTGCTCCAGGAAGCTAAGTGAAAATCAGTTAATAGCCCATGAGTTTCTTGCAGAAATGGAAAATGTGCTAATAATGGAATTTTTCACAAAAGAAAGGAACAGTGAAATATATACTGAGGTGGAATAACATGCTTTGAATGATGGTATTTAAGATTCCCATACCTAAATATGTTGCTACATGTTTTCTGTTTGCTTCTTTCACTGAACTGAAGCCACTGCTAGCTGATATTTTGCAATCAGTATCAGAACTACAGAGATTTCTGCCAGGCTTCTTTTTAACCATGTCCATAAACGCATCATGGCTCCCCATGGTTTATTTATCCCATTTGAACTTTATAACTAAGTACAAATTATTCTTCTTGGTGTCAACGTGTGTAACCTTACAGGCATGAACCTTCCTTTTCACAGGCATGAAATACGATGTCCCCATGTTCAGCCAAGGTCCCAATATCTTGTTCACAAAGCCTCTAGCAGGGCAGGAGAGCTGACTGACATGGTGCCAGGTGCTACTAAACTAACTGTGGGCTCTGGCTCACTTCTAACTGCTAAAATTTGTAATTTCTAAAATTGTATTTCAGATTGAATACGGCAGAAATTCAACACCGAAAATGAAACTGGGGCTACATCATATGCTAGAAATGCATTCAGTGCTCTGAGGCATTTTCAAAAAATACTGACTGCACTTAAAAACTAGAGCAAAAGAAAAAGACAGCTTGGAAGCCCAAAGCCATTACATTGTTCACTTTTAAAGGGAAGTATCATAAAAGGAAAGTTATTTAATTTAACCTAAGTTTCAATGTAACATTACATGCTAATAGAGGTCAAAAGCCCAAGAAAAAGCCCTTAGGTGTCCACAAAGTTTTACCAGGGAATGTTGACAGGGTATAACCCCACTGACCTCAAGCAATTCAGAGTATCTGCCTGGTTGATTGCTGGGGATGTCTGTGGTTTCTTTACTCTCCCTCTGTGCCCAGTCTCTCCTGCTAGATGATGCCTCTCCAGGAGCTCTGAGTTTTGCTGCTTTGATCAGACTTTGCCACCTAAGTACTTCTGAAAGCTGGTTCTACTAGACTCCACTGCCACATCCTATTCAGCAAACTTGAGGACCTCACAGTGTCCAAAACCTGATGTCCTGGAGACATACAGATGATTGTAGATGTGTGGATACGTACTGGTGAGAAATGGGGATCAATACCCCTTGCCCTTTAAGACTTCTTCTGTTCTGGGGGCATGTTTGGTCCTAGTCTTAAGAGGTTTTGTTTTGTTTTAATGAAATAGTTCTCTCTACTTCAGCCTCTCCTACTCTCCAGTGATCTACAACTGAGACCACTTGCGAGCCTGGTCCAAAGAGAACTCCAAGTAGGAGATACCCAATCCCACGTATGCCAAATGAGACTTCTCATCAGAATACATTCTTGCATTGCCTTCCCCTGGGATGAGGGCTCTTGCTTTGACTAGCATAAGAGGAGCTCTAATGGCCCTACCTGATATGTGTCACCTGACAGAAAAGACATGCATCACCAATCAAAGAGCTAGGTTCTTTACATTCATTATCACTCATGCTAGCAAAACACTTAAAGGTTAGTATTATGACCCAATATATCAATGAGGGGATTTGAGCATAAAGTTAAAAACTAGTTTAAGTTTTTTGTTTTGGAAAAAAAAAAAAAAAACCCTTAGCTTCAAGGTAAGACCCTAACTGTTCAGGGAAAAAGCAGTGAAAATGAAGAATAAGTCAGCTTCCCACAGCCAAGGGTAGCTTTCAATAAAACTATCAGGTTTCTCAACTGATTATGGTATTTGAAAACTATGATTAAATATCTATGAGTAGACTTTATATAATATTTTTAATAACATGTGTTAAATGTAGTCTTAACTAGTAAAAATGTGATCCAGGTAATTAGACTTTGCTTGATCAAAGTAATCTTACTCCCAGATGCATTGAGATAAGTTTGCTGCCAAAATTAATCAGATGATTAAACAAAATTCTAAAAACATTCTCCAAGTGGTCATAACACCTACGCCTTCCAATATTAGTTTCCTAAGATAGTTAGAATGGAGTAGGCAGAAGTATGAGTTGGAGTACCTGCTAATTTAGTCCTCCTTGAATTCAAATTCTAGCTTTGACATTTACTGTCTATATATAAGTTTTTAACTTTAAGCTCAAATCCCTTCATTGATATATTGGGATATAATACTAACCTCTAAAGTTTTTCCCAGCTGAATAATAATAAATGTAAGGAACCTAGCTCATGTCAAATAAATAGTAGCCATTCAATAAACACTATTATTTGTGTTTATTAGACTTGAAACCAAAGTACAGCATCTAACCTTTGTTCATTTTCACATCTTCAGTCAGCATATATCAAAATGAATGTGTACTCAGTTTATAGAATGAATCAAGCACTGAGCATTATACCATTATAAAAATACTATGTATTCTTCAGAAGATAACCTGCTGTCAAAATGAATAACAATAACTAAAAATGTTGAGAGAGGGAGACAGAAGAAAAAAGAGAGAGAGCAGTGTATATAATATTCTATTTTTTTAACAAGTTCTCAAATTTAAAATTACGTTCTCACAAAATATTACAGAGAATAGTGGTAAACCTCTATCTTAAAAATAAAGATACTAAGCCTAAAAAGGGGTAAGTTTCTTTCTAGGGTGATACAGCACGAAAACAACTCCAAGTAAATCTTTATTTATGGACGGACATGGTGGCTCACACCTATAATCCCAGCACTTTGGGAGGCAGAGACGGGCAGATCACTTGAGGTCAGGTGTTCGAAACCAGCCTGGCTAACATGGAAAAACCCTGTCTTTACTAAAAATACAAAAATGTGTGCAGCATGGTGGTGCATGTCTGTAATCCCCGCTACTTAAGAGGCTGAGGCATGAGGCTCACTTGAGACCAGGAGGCGGAGATTGCAGAAAGCTGAGATCACGCCACTGTACTCCAGCCTGGGCAATAAAGTAAGACTCTGTCTCAAAAAACAAACAAACAAACAACCAAAAAAAAACCTTCTTTACTTACTACTTAAGTTCTCAAATCTTTGTAAGTGAAACAGGGAATAAATAATACACTGAAATACACAGATAAATATGTAGTAATATATATGCAAAAAAGAATTGGAAACAGACATTAAATGGCAATTTTCTAGCCCGTTTAGTAAAATCGAGGGTAATGCTGTCTTGTTACTGTGAGGTGCCATCAGATCTTCTACAACCGAGAGTTGTACATTCCCCACGTTCAAGTGATTATTGCAAAGAATTAGTTGTGAGTCTGGTATTTATACATGCTTTAACTGTAAAGATCTCTGGCAAGGTTTTCAAGAATATGCCACTCTTTTTGTTCATTTCTCCACTTGGGACTTACAACTGAGAGATATATGTGTAAATTACTAATAATTCACCCTTCCTCTTATAATTAATAACCTACTGATATCGTGGAAGGCCAAAAATTACACGAAAAAGAAGTTATTAAGTAGTTGTATTTAGTCTTGGATCTAAAACTTAGGGAAGACCTTAGGGACAGCAAGCATACTGCAAATTGTAGTTTCCCATTCCAACTGAACTGAAATGGTGCCTTTAAATTGAATACCAGGTCAGGAATTTTTCAGAAAAATTAGGATTTCTAGGCAGGGTTTCATACATTTCTGACTCATATACAGTAAAGAATCATTTATTAGTGCCTGCCAACTCAAGCATGATGATGACACAAGGACCCTTTCAAGGAGTTAAGCATGCACTTGATTAATGCTAGATGCTACTGGAGAGAGAAAATGAAGAAGGCAGAGAAGAAGAAAGAAGAGAGGGAAGAAAAGAATGGAAGAGAGATCAAGAGAAGAGGAAGGAAAGCTTCCTACAACTTGTTGTCTCAGTATAAAAAGTTGGCCACTTTTTATACTGAAGTGAAAAGGTTATTTTTATAGAGTCAGTGACAGTGTAAAAAAGAAATGCATCTCAACATTCTTGTTGACTGCCAGAGTAGCCAGAATGCCCCCCATTTTCTCTTCCCAGGCCACTGTGCCATAGTCATGGAGACAGTATTGGAAGGAAAGTGGGGAAAGAACAAGTCGATGTAAGTTTTTCTCCAGGAATCTATTCAACTTCCGTCAAAGACTGGAAAGGACAGGACAAGCAGTGTTGCCATCATGCAACTCAGTCCTCTTCCTAAATCATCATTCTTTAGGACAGGAAGCTGAACAGAAAAGAAAACCGTGAAGTTTGCAGTTTGTTGTTGAAACGTTTACATGCTCATTTGTGCCTCTTCTTATCTTCTGTTTTATAAAGGAGGTTAGTCAGTCAGGGCATGGATAACTACAGGCAGGGAGAGGGTGAGTCCTAGAATTGGACACTCGCTGAAGACAGAATACGGAGCGATGGAGGATAAAGGAGGTGGGTGGCAAAAACAGAAAGGTAGTTGTCTTGAAGGTGAACACAGCATCCAAAATGAGCACTATCCATAAATCATAGTACCGGTAAGCTCTTGGTATCAGGGACCCAGACGAAGTGATGAAGGGTCCCAGAGGCAGAACACAGCACAAGACAGGGAGAAAGAGGAGGGTGCTTGAGAAGTGGGCAGCCACCACTGTTTGTCAGTGGCAGGACCCAAGACACAAGCTGTGATTTCACAATCTGATATAGAGAAAATGAAACAATTGGCCGAGGAGAAGCCAGGTGCTGTCCTTGGTAATGGATACACTGCCAAGATCAATCAGACCCAGGGGGCAAGACAAAACCTAGGACTTGAAAATAGGTGCACAAATGTGATTGAGCCACAGATGTGAGCAGTGGAGTTGCCTGAGTGCCCCCTGTAAGATGTGAGGGTGCAAGCTGGTGGCACCCACTGCCCCTGGAGGGTAGCGTATGGACAAGCATAAGGTATCATACCATGTTGTGTGGTCTGATATAGGGAGCCCAGTAAGGGTCTGCTGACCTGAACAGACAAAACTCCAACAGGATACAATATATCTGAAGGGTGCGACAAGGATAGAAAGGTAAAATGAATGTGTTTCTCAATTATTAACAGGCAGCAAAGTGGGATAGGATGAATTTGGAGGAGCAGGACAGAGGACATCATTTCCTTTTATAGGGTAATTGAACTGCAGGCCACGGTGGAGCAGATGGTTAAAGGAACCACTTGTGACTAAAAAGGAGGTGCTCGATACTGAATAGGTCCCATAGGCTGTAGTTTTAGGCAAGGGGAAAGAGATGAAAGAACTGAGGAAAGGGAACAGATGCCACCAAAGCCAGCAGAGCCTGCTATTCCTCTGCCCATCAGGTGCCCAATCACACTCTCCTATCTTAAATTTCCCAGTCCTGGGGCTGGTGCCTCAGACAGAGATCTGGACAGGGGACACAAGACTCATCACTAAAATGATGCTCAGGACAGTTACCAAACTCTCTGAGACACATTAGTCCATTTAGCAAACGGAATACAAATACCTACTTCACACGTTTGTGTCTGAGATTAGCATCTGTGAATCACACTGTAAAAGTTAAATGACTATATGAATTTGCTGTTTCTATCAGATAATTTTTCTGAGGAGTCAGGCACTCGCAGCCCAAGTTCCTGGAAGAGATAGGAAGGTGACATTTGGGAGTCCTTCTATTTTGAGAAGCCAGGCCATTCCACATGAGAAACAGTGCCACGTCCAACAGATGTGAAGGAAGACAATCTGACAGCCTTTGAGGCCTCATGCACTTCTTTGCAAACTGCTGTTGTGCAGGTGCTGGTGTCACTGAGCCATCCCAAGAGTGCAGGGAGCAGAGGCCCTCTCCATGTACCAGCTCACCTCCTTGCTACCAAAGCGCACACACTCATAGGAGCTGACAAAGAAAGCCAGAAATCAAGGTGAACTCACAGAAATTAAAAGCAGCAAACAGAAAAGAGAAATCCTGTCTCTCCAGCACTTTGAAAAAAATGCAATTTGTTTGTTTTACTCTGATTCCTTTAAGCCAGGTGCTCTGTGGGAGATGGCCTAGAGCAAGACTTCACAAGATGGCCAAATGCAATTGCTTGCATCAGAAAAGAAAAAAATTTCTGGTACTCCCAAGGACAATGTGTCATAATCAGTATGTGAAAAAACAAGAAAAAAGGAAGCGTTTTCCTTCATTTGATGTTTTAAGAAAGTTTTTACATCAGAGCTCCTTAAACTTCAATGTGCATCCAGATCGCCTGGGACCTTATTCAAATGCGGATTCATATGCAGCAGGTCTGGAAAGTGGGGTGGGAGTTGAGATTCAGCACTTCAACAAGCTCCCAGGTGATACCTGCTTCACTGACTTTGTGCTGAGTTGCAAGGTACTATACAATCAGAATTGTGGGTTTGAAAATAACTATTATGATGTATACATATAAATGAAAGAAGATTGATATGAAGGAAAAACAAGCTACTCTCATATAAAACGAGAGGATTTTGATATCAAATGTTTTGAAAATGTTTGATGTTCTCTAATGCATTCTGTCCTTTGCAAGTATTTACAACTCATTTGTGAAATCAAAATATGTATACCACAAAGACATAAGCATATGAAAGGTGCATAATTAGAACAATTGCATACTGTGATATAATTAGTATAATGCACTGGGCTGCCTTTTTTCAGTACCCTCATCTGTGAAAGGGACAAAACAACAGAACTGCTGTTTGAAATAAAATAATACTTAAACATGGGTGAGTTGTTGCCACATGTAATAAACTCTCAATAAATAGTAACCAGTATCAATAATAGTAAGGAATTGATAGCACCAGGAAGCAGACAAACCCTAGCAGACAGGGCAGGTCTCTAGTAAAATCCCACCTTAAGCCAAAAACGGCATGAAGCCTGAAGACCAGGCTGCTGGTTCCTGTTGAAGCCTGTGACTCCTAGTAAGAACTTCTATTTCTATTCTCATGCTCTTTCCACCATGAGTTTTTTATGAATAATGCTTTTTAACCCATTGAATATTGCCTTTTCCAATGCTACCTATGGGTCACACCTCCCCCATTCTGTGCCCATTAAAAACCCTGAACTCAACCACATTTGGGAACTACCCAGTTTCGGATGGGGGCTGCTTACTTTGGGACCCTCTCCACTGAGAACTATTCCACCGTTCAATCAACTCTTTGCCCTGCTCACCCTGATTGTCAGCATAACCTCATCCTTAAACGTGGGACAAGAACCCAGAACCCGCCACGCATGAGTATGAAAAACGCTGTAATACTGTAGCCCTCTGCCCTCCAGTTGTGCTGGGCAGCTACCCCACACGAGGAGAAGCAACAAATAGGCCAGGCCAGCCCAGGAGTCATGGGCCAGAGCAAAGTGTTGGGGCTGAATGAACTGTAACCCAAACGGACTAAAACAGGCCTGCACCCATTCACTGGGCTGCATGCCCTAGGAAGGAGAGGAGAGCTAAGACACTTCCGTGGACCTAGACCTTGAGGCTTCCCAAGCCAGAGCTGTGACACGCGGTAACACCTTCTTTGGGGTTGCGTGGTTTTTGAAACCTCTGAGCTTTTCAGGCGCCACTGTGTTTCCGTCGTCCATATGCCAGCACCCAAGGTGGAAGCAGGTTGCAGTATGCCCTGCCCAGCCACCGACTGAGCACAGATCCCGCTGTGAGCGTGGGATCTGGGCTGGGATGCAAGCCACGGGCAGCTCAACGGGGCCATGTGGGCAGGGTACCACCGGCAGTGTGCCTGGAGCCCAGCACGGCCCTGGGGAGGGCCTGGCCATGGAGGTCTCCAGGCTGCAGAGGCGGCGCTGAAAAAATCCTGCATCAGAATCAATGGACTTTGAGACAGTTCCTCATATAAAGCCTTCTCAGTTCTGTTTAAACTTATAATTTTATGATTAAAAATCAATAACTGTCTTTTTAAATTTTGGAAAATAAGAAAAGTTTATTGAACAAAATTTTGAAATTCATGTTTAATCCAATTAAGAAGAGACATACATGTTCAACACTCACTTGTGAATATCCATGCAATATTGAAGTCACACTATATATATATACATATATATAATATGTTTTATGTGTGTGGGTATTCAAATTTTAGGTTATAATGCATATATTGTATCTTCACATTGTCACTACAATATAGTAAAAATCTCTCATACATAAAACAAACATTTGTATTATCAATTTCAGTGGTTCCATTCAATACCTATACCATAATTTATTTAGGTGTTCATTGATTACTTTTACCAGACTTTTAAGGTTGTATACTTTTTTAATATTAAAATATCATTATAGTGTCCTTCCTTACAAAAAAAATAATGTGAGCAAACTTGGTTATGGTATGAATTCAGAAATAAAAATTGTTAGAATAAAGGCTATGCATGCTTTTAAAGGCTTTTGGTACTTATTTCCAAATTAGCCAACACAGGCAGGGGTTAACAAGTGCAAAGCATGAGTACATGGTGGTGGGAGAAGAGGAAGGAAAGGGCAGTCTGAGAGGAAACTGGGAGCCCAGACCATGAAAGCGTCGGAGGTGATGGTGAGGGCTTGAAGTTTCGCCATGAGTGAGAAGGGTGGCAAAGAAAGTTTGGAAGACATGATTTGACTTAAGTTTTAAAAGAACTGAGAACAGAAGCAGAAAGAACTGGAAGGAGGAAAAGTAACAGGACTGCAAAAGGAGTCCCCTCCAGCTGAGAGAGAGCCAGACCTGTAGGGTGAGAACGTGGGGATAGGTCAGAATCTGGATACAATATAAAGATAATGAAAACAGGCTTCACTGAATGTGAGAAAAAAAGTTTAAAATTACATCAAGATTTTTGGCCTAAAAAATGGGAAGAAAGGGGTGTCATTTTCTGAGTTGGGTGGAACATGTGTACTTGAGAAAAGTTCAGCCTCTCACTTTGGCCAAGTCTAGCTTGAGGTGTCTTTGAGACATTAAGTAGGCAGTTGAACAAACAAGACCAGGATTCTCTAGTCGTTAGTTTACCACGATTTTTAATTGTTTCTTCAGTCATGATGACTATTTTTCCTAAAGTGCTACATTTCTAAGTAACAATTGTTTTTTTACTAATATAGATGCATACACAGAATTTTCTTTTTGTTCTTGGTATACTCTTATCGTATAAGATTGCAGCTCACTTTTCTTCTTTTTTCTTGATTAAGCTAGTTAAAAATTATATATGTTCTTTGTTTTCATAAGTAGGTCTGGATATTATTTAATTTATACCATTTTCTGTTTACAAATTCCATAACTTTTGCTTTGTATTTATTGATTTTTCTGTTTTGTTTCTTTATTCTTAGGCTAACTTTTAAAATTGAATACT
>PVKP010010483.1:18920-64613 GCA_004027715.1 Plecturocebus donacophilus
TTTTTTTTTTTTTTTTTTTTTTTTTTTTTTTTTTTTTTTTTTTTTTTTTTTTTTTGCATATGGCTCTTATTTTATTGGTGGATTTTTTTTTTAATTTCTAGGTCTGGTTTATCCTTTTACTCAGTGTTTATTTAAGATAGTGTGTTTGTTCTTTACAAATGTACAAGTCATTTGAGTTTTATGCTACAGTTTGTTATAAATTTCTCTTTCTCCTGAGCAATGAGGTGTAGGTTATAAAAATGCTGCATTGGCCTGGTGCAGTGGCTCATGCTTGTAATCTCATCATTTTGGTAGCCCAAGGCAGGTGGATCACAAGATCAGCAGATCAGCAGTTCAAGGCCAGCCTGGTCTACATAGTGAAACCCCATCTCTACTAAAAATACAAAAATTAGCCAGGTGTGGTGGTGGGCACCTGTAGTCCCAGCTACTTGGGAGGCTGAGGCAGAATTGTTTGAACCTGGGGATTAGAGGTCACAATGAGCTGAGATCACGCCACTGCACTCCAGCCTGGGCGGCACAGTGAGACTCTGTCTCAAAAAAAAAAAAAATTCTGCATTTTTCAAAGCTAAGTTTTATGCATTTTGGATGTTTCTTGAAAAGAAGGCAACAGTAGCTGATGTAGAGTCAGATACAACACTATGCATTATATCAACCTCGTTAATTTTATCCTGAAAATAAAGAATTTTCTTTTTCTGCTCCAAACGGAGACCTTTTTAATCTACCAGGAGGTATTAAAGGTCTTTAGCCTCACTCTCCCTTGTGTCGTCAGCTTCACTCCAGTGCTGACGAACTCAGGGATCTCATTGCTTGAATTCCTTTTTCACCTCTAGGATATTTCTTCCTCATTGTATTGTCCAAGAAGCATAACCTTAAAATCCTCTACAAGGATATCAGCACTTAGCAATACTACAGGAGATCAAACCTAAAAAATCCAACACCAAACTCACTCTTGAATTATCTTTCTCCCAGGAAGGTTTGCCCCTGCTTCTCTACTGAGCTTTGGTTACATGTGCATTGATAATGCTCTTCAGACAGCTTGAGCTCTGGCCTTCTAACTCCGGCTTCTCTAAACTTGATCTTCCTCTTGTGTTGATAGCCTAATGAAAACACTCATGAGGTAAGCAGAGCTGTGTTATAGAGAGCACACTGCTCAGATTCTAGCTTGCTATATCCGTGGGTATCTGTTTCAGAAAATACAAAGTAAGTGGGTGTATTAGTCTGTTCTTGCACTGCTATACAGAACTACCTGAGACTGGGTAATTTATAAAGAAAAGAAGTTTAATTTACTCACAGTTCCACAGGCTGTACATGAAGCAAGGCTGGGAAGGCCTCAGGAAACTTACAATCATAGCAGAAGGACAAGAGGAAGGAGACATATCTTACATGGCTAGAGCAGGAGGAAAGAGGGAAGGGTAGATGCTACACACTTTTAGACTATCAGATCTCATGAGACTCACTCACTAACCTGAGAACAGCAAGGAGAAATCTGCCCCCGTGATCCAATCACCTCCTACCAGGCTCTCCTCCAACACCAGGGATTCCAATTCACCATGAGATTTAGGTAGGGACACAAATTCAAACCATATCAATTGGGATTGGTCATTCCAATTGAGATAGAGAGATTAGGATTTTTGAAACGTCTGTAGAAATTATTGTTTAACCTTAAAGTATGACACATTTTAGTAATGAGACATATCGATTGACAAGAAATAGTAGTTCTAGAATATTATGGAAGAGGGCAACATATAGAGAGAAAAATAAGGGAAAATCAAATGTGTGTTTGAAATAAAAATCTGGTTAAATTGGAAAAAGTGAGGCTAATGGAAACGAGGTATTTCAATGTTTCATGTTGTTCACCATTCTTTCAATTATTTCTTTCAACAATCATTTTATTTTTGGTTTTCTACATGCCAAACATTGTGCTATAAGACTTGCAGTAAATAAAAATAAAATATAAAATTGCAGTTGAATATGATAATGGATTTATGTATAAGCACTCATATGGTTATTTTTATTATAATTATTATTATTATCTTTTGGGCCATATATATTTACAGGAGAATTATTTTCAGCTACTATAGTAAAATAGTAGGAGAAAAGAAATCAGAAAGTTTTTGTGGAAGAGGTGTACTTTGAGTTGTAATTTAAAAGAAGGGGACGACTAGTGTATAGTTTATGCCTAGTATATTTGCATTGAGTGGAATCATCCCTGGCTTCTCTCGCTGATTTCCTGAGTAGACCCTGTACCAGTTAATACAGCTCGCAGTTTTGCTGCCCTTTGTCTCACTGAGATGGGGCCTCTTTTTATTCGACCTAATCTGTTGGTAATTTATTCTTTTAAATGAACAATGAGTGAATGAAACTCCTATCAACACGTCAACAATAAAAACTACCCCTGCCCTGCATTTTAAATAGCAACATTTTAATGAGGGGAAATTAAGAAGATTCAGGTGGAATTTTAAAATAAAATAAAAACCCAATCAAATAAGGATTATACCCAAGCAAAAACGTCGTGCATCATGGTCTTTTATAGGCAGTTAGTGACTAGCTGCAGGAGACTAAAGGCATCACACACCATATGGTGAGATAAATATGGCTTACTTTTAAAATTGCATTTGTGTCACACAATTAAACATTAAAACTATGCACTCCTAAAGATTCAACTGCAAAACTTGAAGTTTTTACAGGGTTCATTGTAACCTTTTGGAGATGTTTGGACATAAAATCTATCATTAGAAGCAGAGTACTAAGTGACACGATTCCAGGAAACTATTTTTAAAAGGGGGTAAAAAAAAATCTTGCAATTCAATGCACACAGTAGCTCAAATAATAATATTTAACCCACAAACCCCTTCCCAGTAAGCAGAAGGGAGCCATGACTATATTTTCCTGGATCCCAGCAAAAGGAAAAAGAGCTTGGGAGCTGACATTTCCCAAGAGGGTGTCAAATGGAGTCAAATTGCTGTGAGGCTGAACCTTGTATTCAGAGCATCTGAGGAGGAGTTTCAGCAGAATCAAGGTCAAGCAGGTGTGTTTTGACGTTGTTTTCCTGCTGAAGCAAAATCCTAGATCTATTAAATCAGCGCAATGAATCTGGCTTCAAATAGACATCATAACAAACTTCCAGCTCAAATAGAAAAATTGGCATTTGGTTTCTGTACGCTACCCTAACGGAATTTGACAAAAGAAAAATCAAATAATATTATTTGTTCTTGCTTTAAGAAAAAATTCTCAGCCAGGCATGGTGGTTCATGCCTGTAATCCCAGCACTTTGGGAGGCCGAGGCGGTCAGATTACCTCAGGTCAGGAGTTTGAGACCAACCTAGCCAACATAGTGAAACTCTGTCTCTACTAAACAAAATATAGAAATTAGCCAGGTGTGGTGGCAGGCACCTGTAATCCCAGCTACTTGGGAGGCTGAAGCAGGGAGAATTACTTGAACTGGGGAGGCAGAATTTGTAATGAGCCTAGATTGTGCAACTGCATTCCAACCTGGGCAACAGAGCGAGGCTCCGTTTCAAAGAAAAAGAGAATAAAAAATTCTCTTGCAAGTTTCTTTGTCTCATATCAAAAAATAGAAAATAACTGAAGACAACAAAGGTCACCACTTAATTAATAGTGCCAAAAGAGACTGCTGGAGAAAAGATCACAGACATGGTGGCCTACACTTGCTGCTCCCCCACCCTCTGTAAATGCCTGCAGTCAACTCCCTACCTCAGAGGGCTGTTTTTAAGACTAAAGGAGCTAATATGTAAATAGGGGACTTATAACAGTGTCTAGAATAATAAGCAATATACGTGTCTGTTGGGTTCTTTTCATAATTAGCATTATTATAGTGATGTTTTTAAGTTTTTGATAGAATGGAACCGTGATCTACAGAGCCCAGGGTAATGGGCAATTCAAATAACATTTAATCATACTTCTCATGTGATGAACATTTAATATGTGCTAAGGGCTTTATGTAAAGTTTCTCACTTAATTTTCACAATAACCCTATGTGGTGAGTATTACTGTTATCCCGATTTTATAGTTTGGAAATCTGAGGCTTAGAAAGATTAAATAAATTGCTCCGGAGATCAAACAGCTGAAAAGTGGTTGCATCAGCACATTCTCCAGGCAATCTGATTGAAGCAGCTGCTCTTAGTAACTAAAGTAAAAGTTCAAAACAAACTAACAAAAGCAGGATTTATAATGGCCAAGATAAAAATGTAAATCAAGTGCAATCTAAATATGACATAGTTTTGCATAGCATACCAAACACATATCATATGACAAAAGTCATCTATGCCACCTATATGGCGAATGTACAAAGATGATAACTATATGCATAATACATAAAGAATTCTACATTTATTTGGGAATAAAATAGCAATCAACAATTTGAAAATATCTCAGAGAATCTTTTTATACTTTAAGATTTAAGTACTTACGTCTAAAGTCTGGGGGAATAAGAGCCCCTTAACTGTGCTTTTCCACAGCATGTGTCTGTATTACCTAGGGTTCTCTAGAGAGACAGAACTAATAGCATATATATATAAAGGGGAGTTTATTAACTGTCAATTCACATGATCACAAGGTCCCACAACAGGTCATCTGCAAGCTGAGAAGCAAAGAGAGCCAGTTCGAGTCCCAAAACTGAAGAACTTGAGAGTCTGATGTTTGAAGGCAGAAAGCATCCAACACAGGAGAGAGATGTGGGCTGGGACGCTGGGCGAGTCTAGTCTTTTCATATTTTTCTACCTGCTTTATATTCTAGCCACAGTGATAGCTGATTAGATGGTGCCCACCTAATTAGATTAGACAATGCCCAGATTAAGGGTGAGTCTGCCTTTTCCAGTCCACTGGCTCAAATATTAATCTCCTTTGGCAACACCCTCACAGACACACCCAGGATCAATACTTTGCATCATTCAATCCAAAAGTTGACACTCAGTATTAATCATCACAATAAGAGTCACGAAGAGATGCAGGAATCTGTAGAGATTTTAGAATAAATTCATAGGGATGCCAAATACTGTTCTCCTCTCTTAGGATGAGGGAGTGCATGGTGGTTGAAATTTCTTACTGAGACTGTGCTGATGCATGTAATAGACTCCAGTTAATTATAGTCTTGCAGTGATAGAGTTGCAATTTCTTTTTGTTTCCCCTTTAAGTTCATTAGCAAGAAAAGAGTCTTCATGATCTCTCCAGAGATTCCACGTGAATCCTTTAGGTTGAAACTCCAGGTTATACCTTGTTTCTTATCTCTGATCTACAA
This sequence comes from Plecturocebus donacophilus, assembly GCA_004027715.1. NCBI lineage: Eukaryota > Metazoa > Chordata > Mammalia > Primates > Pitheciidae > Plecturocebus > Plecturocebus donacophilus. The sequence continues at coordinate 24,178 of PVKP010010483.1, forward strand.
CATGGCAGAGTGAGCCTCTTAAACAGCATACACTTCCTCCATAAGCTCCAAAACATTGCCAATGCTATTGATAACATTAACTGTATCTAGAAAGCAAAGCTACACACCTCGCTTCTAGAGTATAAGCATATGCAGCTCACATAGATGCCTCACTCAGCCGGCATATGTTGCGTTACTTGCAGACACATAAGAACTCACCAAGTCTTTTCACCTCCAACCATATTTTGCACTTGGACCTGCAGTGTTTAAAAATCTTATCCCTGGTGTGCGTTTTATTTTCTACAAACATTGTCTCCTACAGATGTTGCTATTGGTAAGCTCTCTTCCTGTTTGCTTTGGCCCAGTGCCCAGGCCGCCTCAGCCCCACTGGAGGCCCTCCCTGGGCACTTCTATAGTGCCAGCATCTCTGTGTGACTTCTACCTCCTCTTCCTCAAACACAGATAGGGCGCAGTCCTCACAAGCACTCAGAGACAGAGGAACCATCCGTGGTTGCAGGAAGAATTAAAATCCATTCGAGAAAAATAGTGTTCAATAAAGATGGAGACAGGTTCCACAATTCAAGATCTCGAATGCACTTGAATTTCACCACTGATTGTGTGGCTCTAGAACAAAGATTTGGCTCTTATAGCCCACAGCAACATAATTCTACTTTCACCTAAAATGCAGCAACTTTTTGGGAATTATGGAAAAAAATTCATGTAAGAAACTGGGCTTACATTAGAGCTACTCAGAAGGACTTTAGGTAGAAACAACAAAAGCAAAAATAAAAACCCTAGACACAGTGTTGAAAAATAGAGAGAGGGTGCTCCACTGATGACCCAGCTGTCAGGTCAAAGGCTGGAACCTTGATCTGATATTGGAAGGACATGGCTTGCTGAGATTTAGAATTACTGCTTTTTTTAAGATTGTGTAAATAGTCCATGTTAACAGCTTGTTCTTACATTGCAGGAGTTTAAAATACAGTATACCTTCAATTCCGCACTCCTTGTGCCCAAGAGACGTCCTCTGTGTAAAACACTAAGAACACCAAATCTTGGGCAACCTTCACTGAGAATACAAACTCTATGAGGTAATCAATGGGGAGCCACATTCCCTGACTTGTGCCTTTAACACCTCTTACCCTTGTTCTTGACTGTTACGAGAATAAAACAAAAACAAAATCAACTTTGAATGCTTTCATTCTCACCAATCCCTAGCCACAGCCCAGACTCTGGGTTAGCTCCTTACCTTACCTTCTTCCAATAGTTCCCAACCATACTAAATAAAATTATACATTTCATCATACATCATAAGTAGGGCCACAAGTAAAATTTGGGAGGTTTCTGTAAAACCTGATACCATGTGAATTTTAACCATAAAAAGACAGCAAATCAGTTATTGAAATTAAAAAGTTCAAGGACCCTTTCATTTCTCCCACTTGTTGAGTCTAAAGCCTCAGAGACAAAGTAATATCAGGATACTACCCCAGAAATATTCTCTGATTTCAGCTGTCATCATGTGACTTCCTGTATACCTTCAATTCAAATATCAAGTGCAGCATTACTGAATTCTCAAGAGTTTAAAGACATATCACTTTTTTCCTGCAGTGACTAATGATCAGTACCTAAGGATAAGCTTTCTCAGCTGGCAGGGTAAAGGTGTTACTTAGAATCATAGACTTGCCTATAGTCAGGATAAAAAGGGACTTTGTAAAACAGTGTAATTAAAAGTATGGCTCATGGTTATCCATACCTGTATTCAGAGAGAGCAATAAATATTACTGGGCTCCACCTAAAACCTGAATAAAAAATATATAGAAGAAATTATGGGCATATATATTTGAAAATGTTCCCTATTAACATTTAATAGTCAAAATCTTCAAACCACTCTTATAAGTCATCTCATACTCCAGATGATATCTGAGCATATGTGTACAAGCACAAGTACATATCTAAACATATATGTATACATTATATACAGATTCCACATTTTTAAAATTTATGACTGTGACTCTTTCTGTGTTATTTTTAACATGCTCTGCATTAGAATGATCTGATATTTTTCTAAGTTGTTTGTAATGTCCCAGACCATAATCTTGAACTGAAAGTTCAGGGGATGTGGTTTTCCTTGCCAGCTTTACCACTCACTATTTGAATAATAACAGATCTCAATGTCCTCATTCTAAAATGAAGAACTGGCTATCTTTGAGAACCATTTCAGTCCCAAAATTAAATTACTGTATTGAACACTGATTTGAAACTGGGGAGCTCTGTGGTTAAGAGACAGATTGTAAGACAAATGGCAGCCATCCACTCATGTGCTCTCAACAGAACACTAAGGAAAAATTGCAGTCTCATCAGCCTAATTAATTCTTCAGTTAAATTAAAAATTATATTTGATTAGGTTCACAAAGGGCACTGACACTAGGCTTACCAGTGGCTCTAAACGCACAGTCTTCAAATGCCAGAAAAGAAAAAATGTCCCTTACTGAGATCAGAGTTTCCCCAAGCAGAGAAGTTTAATGCTAATGTGATTGATTTTGGTTCCAGAAAAATATATTGAATTCAAAGATATGGACAGCGCAAATTTCAAGTGGTAGAAAGACACCTTAATTCTAATCAGATGCAATAGTCAGGGAAGGTAAGTGATTGAGAATGACAGATAAACCACAATTGTGTAATGATTTGTTCTTCTATAAAGCTGAAGAGTCCTTTAGAGTTGCATAGGCATATTAAAGAAGTCCATTAAGCTACCACAAAGGAAATGCACTGAAATAGAATTCTTCTAAGATTGTTTATATGGATACTTAGGAGATTTGAATTATTTCTCATGGTAATTGCTCTCAGAAAGTCAATAAATTGGAATGAAGACATATAGTTGACACCTAATACATTTTTTCTTCTCATATTTATGTTTAACAGCAGATTTTCACCTTTTAGATGTGTTAAATTAAGGGTAAGAATGGCTTGAAATATCATATATTGGACACAGGAGTCAAAAACAGGACAGAAAAGCCACACTGAGAATGCCAGGCATTTTGTGTGATGGTAAGAGCAGTACATGAACAAAAGCCAGATTTGGAATGTGAGTCAGGAGTGTGTGAGCTCACATGTGTTGTTCAATAATACAGATGCATACTGCTAAAGGAATTTTGGCATTGAAATGGAACCAAAAAGTAGTAGTGAAAATATCCATGATATATGAGGGGCTTTTAGGTGCACGAAGCACTTTTCTGTATGTGCTGATGGATTTCAGGTGTGTTCAAACACAAAGACTGGTCAGATGCTGCAATCCCAAAATGCAGGGAAAGATTGGATTTCATGAAACTAACTAAATTTGGGGCTCTGGTTACATTTGCTCAGCACCTGGCTGCTGCCTCAGCAAAAAACCAGCTGGAAGCTGTTTTTTGTTTAGTTTTGTTTTATAAGGCTTTGTTATTTATTGTCCAAATGCTTCTCATGAATTTCCAGAAGCAGAAACATTCAGACCAGTAAAGATTGAGGTGGTTTGTTTTGGTTAATGAGAAATGCTGCCTTTATATAAGTTCTCTGTTATTCTTCCTCATATTATTTTCCAAGTGGTATGAACTAAACGTCTTTCCTTGATGGATTGTCCATCTGAAGATGTTCAGTGAGGAAACTCAATATGTAGAAACAGTCAAAATACCATCATGCTTTATGTCCTAAACCCAAACTGTTCATTTGTGCTCATGAACGTATCAGCTAAGACTTGGATAATAGCATCACTGTTTATCCTCAGGTAGAGGAAATGCTGACCATTTCCATAAACACACACCAAGACCACATCCAAGCCCACATTGGGATTTTTTTTTCCTGAGATAATTAAGGGCACATTTGGAATTTCAAGTGGAGCAGAGCACTTGAATTCAAGCGAGGTTTAACTGGCAAATGGTTTTTAGGTAAAGTAATAGTTTGAAATACTTCCTCTAAAACTGTTTAAAATGCTCATACCTGGCTTTGATCTCAAGAATGTTATGCAGTGAACATAATGTCTATGATAACATTTAGTAGGATCTGATTGTTGTTCTTAGTGGGGTTACTATTCAGCTGCCACGGGCAGGAGTGAAGAGGAAGCAGTTTTCCTGGTTTATAGAGATGATCAGTTCCTACAATGTGTGGGCACTGTGCATTTTGTATCCAGTACCTAATTATACTTTTGTAACCACCCAATACGGGTTCACTTGCCCACTGCCTAGACAGAATCAATTTCTCAAGTCAGGAGAATTCCAATCGAGAAAGAGTAGTTCATGCAGAGCTGGCTGTGCAAGAGACCAGAGTTTTATTAATACTCAAATCAGTCTCCCTCAGCATCCAGGGAGCAGAGTTTTTAAGGACAACTTGATGGGTGTGGGGAAGCCAGTGTGAGGGGAAGCCAGTGAACCAGGAGTGCAGATTGGATAGAGATGAAATCGTAGGGAGTCAAAGCTGTCTTCTTGTGTTGAGACAGTTCCTTGGTGAGGCTACGAGATCAGATGAGCCAGTTTATCAATCTGGGTGGTGCAAGCAGATCCATCAAATGCAGGGTCTGCAAAATATCTCAAGTACTGATCTTAGGGGCAGTTTAGGGAGGGTCAGAATCTTGTAGCCTCTAGCTGCATGACCCCTAAACCTAATTTCTAATCTTGTGGCTAATTTGTTAGTCCTACAAAGGCAATCTAGTCCCTAGGCAAGAAGGAGGTCTGCTTTGGGAAAGGGCTGTTATCATCTTTGTTTGAAACTGCAAATCAAGTTTTTCCCAAAGTTAGCAGCTTACACCCAGGAATGAACACAGTCAGAAGCAAGATGGAGTTAGTTAAATTAGATCTCTTTTACTGTCTCAGTCATCATTTTGCAAAGGCGGTTTCAATCTGGCAGCAACTTAACAAAGTAGGTATTGTTGATTCCTCTGGATACGCTGAAAAGGAAGAAAAGACAAATCATCTTTCCAAAATCTTGCAGTAAGTGAATGGGACCATTATTTCATTAATGGATGCAGTTTGTAAAATTCTTCCACCAAACTGGAAGTCTTTATTCTGACCCTATTCATAATCCACAGGCTCTATCTTTATATTATTATTATTGTTGTTGTTATCTTTATATTATTACTATTGTTATTGATCTTCAATAGTCAAAATGTTACCAGAAAGGGGTCCTATCCCAACCCCCAAGAAAAGGTTCTTGGACTTCACACAAGAAAGAATTTGGGGTGAATCCATAAAGTGAAAGCAAGCTTATTAGAGAAGTAAAGAAACAAAAGAATGGCTAGTCCATAGGCAGAACAGCAACTTGGGCTGCTCAACTGTTAATACTTATAGTTATTTCTTGATTATACTAAACAAGGTATGGATTATTCACCCGTTTCCTGGGAAAGGGGTGGGCAATTTCCAGACCTGAGGGTTCTCCCCATTTTTAGACCATATAGAGTAACTTCCTGACACTGTCATGGCATTTGTAAACTGTTGTGGCACTGGTGGGAGTGTTTTTTAGCATGTGATTGCATTATAATTAGCATATAATGAGCAGTGAAGGCCACCAGAGGTCACTCTCATCGCCATCTTCGTTTTGTTGCATTTTGACTTGTTTCTTTACCATAATTTTTATCAGCAAGGTCTTTGTGATCTGTACCTGGTGCTGACCTTCTATCTCATCCTGTGACTAAGAATACCTAACCTCCTGGGAGTGCAGCCCAGTAGGTCTCAGCCTTATTTTATCCAGCCCTTATTCAAGATGGCGTCACTCTGGTTCAAACACCTCTGACAACAATGTTACCATCAAACTCAAGAAACACATTGAACGGGTAACCAACTGTGTGTTTCTGCTGAGATACACACCAGAATCCAGGTTTTAGAACAACAACAAAATTAAACAAAAAATATTAATGTTATTGCTTTTCTTATGAACAAATCAAAGAGCAGTATAAACTTATTCATGTGTGTTCATTAAACACAAACATGGCACTGGAACTAACACAGGTTGACAGGGGAGGATCCCATAGTCCTTTTTCCCGAGAAGCTTGGAGAGTATCTTAAGAAGCCCACATCAATAAATAATAGGAATATAATGATAATATATGCAAATTGAGTAATGAACAGAGAACAATAAGGGGGTAGCTCAAAGTATAATTAATCATCTGGAGAAGAAACTAAAATACTAGAGAATTCTACACAAAAGAAAGAAACAGATTTGAATACTGCAGTTGATTAAGTATGATCCCAAAGTGTGTGTTTGTATGGAGGGAGGACATGGAGGAATGAGGGCCTGCCTGTGCCTATCTGGAAACAGTGCCTGTCATCACTAGAGAATAGTGACAAATGGGAAGAGGAGTGTGGGATAGGATAGCAGCTGCTTCATAGACTTACATCTGGATTTGCAATTCTATTTTCTAGGGCAGAGGTAACAAACATAACTTTCTGGCTTGCAGATGAATTTCCTTTGCTTGGCAGGATGTTTCTAAATTCACTGGCTGTTCAGCACTCCACAGACTCTATTGCTCTCAATTGCATTGTTTTGGCTCTTCTCTTGTTTCTCTGACCTGCTAACCTGCCTGGCCCCCAAAAGCATTTTGAGCATGCAACCTTGTTATGAGACATAATGATCTATCAACATTTTGAATCGAGAGTAACATGCTAAGAACTGGATTATCAAGAAGAACATTTTCACAAACATGTAAACAGGTGTTAAAACAAGGTGAGAAAAGTTTTAAGATTTCAGGAGACATGTACCTGAGGTAGAAAAGTAGCAAAAGTCGGGGGCTGGGCACAGTGGTTTATGCCTGTAATCCCAGCACTTTGGGAGGCAGAGGCGGGTAGATCATCTGAAGTTAGGAGTTCAAGACCAGCCTGGCCAGCATGGCAAAACCCATTCTCTATTAAAAATTCAAAAATTACCTGGAGGTGGTGGTGCACACCTGTAATTTCAGCTACTTGGGAGGCTGAGGCAAGAGAATCGCTTGAACCTGGGAAGCGGAGGTTGCAATGAGCCAAGATCACGCCGTTGCAGTCCAGCCAGAGTGACAGAGTGAGACTTGGTCTCAAAAAAAAAAGAGAAAAAGGGAAAGAAAGAAAAGGAAAAAGAACTGTAATAGAATGGACAACATATAATGATTAATCAAATGTTAATTGTTATAAGAATAGGGAAATTGGTAAGGTTTCAAATCCAAACTCTTATGCACCTATATAGAAATACAAGTAAAGGAAAAGCAGTAAATAAAGAAAAAATATCCCATTTTCATTAGTTGTTGATAAAGGGTTAACTGGGCATGGTTAATGCAATTAAGCAATCCAATATATTTGAAATTGGGCCGTGGAGGCTGATAGGCAAAACATTGTTAAACCAGAAGTACTGATTAATTACTTTATTGGACCATTAAACATCTGGCTGCCTTTGTTACTCAATAAACTTAAACAGTTCATTAAAAACCAATGAAACATGACAGAAAAAAATTAGAGATTTTGTTTTCTTATTTCTTTCAGTTTACCTATGGATTAGAGGATTTTATTTCCTTTTGAACTCACTTCCAAAAGCCTAATGAAAAGTCACAGATGTTGCTAAGTAATGGGAAATAGCAACCCCCAGCTAAAAATCAGAAATTGCAAATCTGTAACTCTTTAGTGATTGCAAATAAACCAAGTTTCAAAAGTAAATAGGGAGGAAAAATTCCTTTTTTTGTGTGATATACACCACTAGATATAGACTTTCTGGAATTTATTTACGACTCCAGTGTTGACACTTCTTGGCAACCATTCCTTTCAGGGTACTATTTAACAACCGTAAGTAGGTCAGAGCATTGAATGAAGAAGATTTTGAGTTCATGTTAAAATATATATACAATTAATGGTATAAATAAATTACTAAAGTTCCACCCATACTAACCAATTACTGTAGTATTTCATTTATCTTCACAGATACAGCTATATAAAGAGATATGTCTATATCTAGATCTGTAAGCTACAAGGATTGTATTATACAGCTTGTTTTTTAACTTTTGTTTCTCACTTATTTCATTTCTGAATATATTTCTATATCAGATTCTTGATGGATATATACTGTTTCACTCATTTATTATTGAATGAAGTAACTTGTATTGCAAATGTTTGTTGCTATTAATTTTTTCAGTTATAAATACTCTCCCATTGATAACTCTTGTCAAACATAATCGTGGTTTTATACAATTATGCACTTTGGATAAGTTCTGAGAAGTAAAATCTCAGTCAAGGTTCTTGTGTGTATGGCCAGACTGAAACACATTAACTGAATTGAATTAATTAAATTACTGATATTGTTTGGCTTTGTGTCCCCACTCATATCTCATCTCAAATTGGAATCACCACATGTGGAGAGAGGGACCTGGTGGAAGCTGATTTGATCAGGGGGGCGTTCTGTCCCTTGCTATGCTCATGATAGTGAGTTCTCATGAGAGCTGATGGTTTTAAAATGTGGACTTCACTCCTTGCTCTTTCTCTTCTGCCACCTTGTGAAGAAGGTGCTTGCTTCCCCTTCCTCTCCACCATAATCGTAAGTTTACTGAGGTTTCACCAGACATGCAGAACTCTAAGTCAATTACACCTCTTTTATTTACAAATTACCCAGTCTTGGGTAGTTCTCTATAGCATGGTGAAAACACACTAATACAATGAGTGAGAGTATTAATTGTTAATTTAAGAGCCGACTCATGAGGATGCTGCTACAGCCATGAGATGTAGGAAACAATGACAGATTTTGAACATCTCCAAATCTATATATTAAGACAAACTGAGTAAATAGATAGCAAAACGGAATACATGGAAAATATTTACAATAAAGTTAGGTTACAAATTATATCTACAAACCTCACAGTACAAGCAGATAATTATAAACTTCCATTAGCCACAAAACCGACCTGATACCAGTTTCTCTGTGGAAGGGAACAAAGGGAAGGAATGGAATGGCTGGCAGACATACACTCTCACTGGCTATCATGATTGTAATGTATTCTCCATACACTTTCACTGGCTAGCATGACTGACCAATTAGAGATGGGTTTTGTCCCTTTCAATAGAGGTTGGGTGCAAGGAGAGTATACTAAAGACTCAAGAGGCTGGACTAGTCTGTTGCTTGTGAACTCTCAAAATCCACTTGCTAGAGAGCTCCCTCTAGAATTAGACCCTAGAATCCCAGACTGAAAAGACACTTTTAGATTTGGAATTAAGTTGAGTAGGGCAGGGATAATACTGAAAAGTAAAAAGAAGGTACAGGTAAAGTGGAGAAGAGAGTCAAGAAATTTCAGAGAGCAATCCACTATAATGTTAAAGTCTACATGAAGAGAACAGAAGAGGGAGCTGTGAAATGAGAAAGCTATTCTGAACCACACCACTTTCTAGGAGTTCAGGATAATTAATTTTACAAAAAATCAGTAACAGAAAAGTATTGAGGGCAATTTCCACACTAAGTTAATAAAATAAAAATTAGAATAAGGAGAATAAGATCCCTATGTATTCTGAAACCACACCAGAAAGATATACCACAAGAAAGATCAAAATACGCACCTTAAAAGTGAGTTAAAAGACATTAAGAAAACATTTTAAGGCATGATAGAACAATATTAATCAGAATTTTGAAAACCTTAAATGAGATGAAAAAGTCAGGAGATAATTAGAAATGAATGATAATGTTCAAATGGAGACTGAATTAGAAATAACTCAAGAGTAAATGAACACACTAAATAATTCCTTTAAAATAAAAAAGGAATACAGAAACAGATAAAAATTTGGAGAGAACATTGCAAATAATGAAGTAAATTCATCCTATAGATAATAAGTGTGCCTGCAGAATGAAACCAAAACAAGAGAATTAACAAATACAAAAACTCTAATTCAAAACTAATAAGAGAATTAACAAACACAAAAACTCTAATTCAAAACTTCCCTGAAATTAAATAGTCATCATTAAACATGTAGGTACTTATAGAATTAAGAATAAATTAGGATTGTAAAGAAAGCGTGTAGTTTGTTATGGCTCTAGGTTCAGGCAATGTAGATATTATACAAGTATTAAGATGAGGGAAAAAGAATGTGGAGAGAACAGGAAAACAATTTTAAGGTTTGAAGGTATACTGTTGCTGATAGAATTAACAATATTATTCTGAAATTACTGTGTATAAATGGGCATAAAGTAAATTTGTAATTACAGGATATTTTAAGTCTATTATACACTGTATCCTTAAGAATCAGGATTCTCAGAAGGAGACACAGACACAATGGAAAAGAAATTACATTAAAAACTCATCTTGAATGTACATCTTGATATGACAGAAAGCAAGAAAACTCCCAGAAACTACTATAGTTGGTCAAGAGCTTATCAGAATAGGCTTTGGCCACAGATGGGACAGTTTGAGCTTCAAAAAGGATACTAATTTTGATTTACTGAAACCCACTAAGTGTGTTTAAATCGGTAAGTTAATAAAAATATTAAAACAAAAGCTAATAAGAAAGAAGATGGTTGGAAACTAATCTATTATCTTGAAAAGATGAAAATAAAAGAAAGTATCAAGTATTTTTTCCTGCCATTCCTGTATGAACTGTACTATCGGGGAATAAAATATCGGTGGATAAAAGAAAATGTTGTTTTATAAAGGCGTTCTAAATGACAAATGAAAAAGCAGTTAGAAAAGTCAAATATCACCATACTGCAACCTCCCAATGAATTAATGGATCCAAGCATTGAGTATCAGGAGTCACTAATAACACCAAAGATAGGCCATCCAAATTTTATATCCTTTCTGTATTTTCACTAGTTGAGGGTACAATCTTGACTAAAGATGCAATCAGCAATATTCAGACTGTGAAAAGCTCTATAGCTCAAAAACCAAGGGTTCTTCAACAGATAAACAGCAAAGAAAAGAAAAAGATGGAGGAGTCTGTTTATTAAAAGATTCTTAAAAGTTATTAAGACAAAATCTTGTGAGATAAAACTATAAAGAGACTCAAGAATATGCTTACTATATAAAAGTCCAGATTGCAGCGAGTGAATGTGTGAGGCTGTGAGCCTTTTGAGGGTAAAGAGTATGAGACTTCAAAAATATCTGGGATGACTGGCAAAATGTGATTGCTAGACTTGCATTGTGTTTGCCTTATAATATCTCACTAAGTTAGACATTATTATGTCTTTCTGAATCGATTTCTTTTTGCAGTAAACACACTGAAGCAAAAGAAAGGAAAAAAAAATCCTATCTATGTGAGAGGTTCTTTTCCTCCTACCATTCGACAATACTTGCTATGGTATTATTTTATTTCATTTCTTCTTTCTGTTCTCTATTTCTTTTGCACTGTCACTGCTAATTAGCAGTGTCTCATATTTCCTTTACATTTCTTTGACTGCAAAAAAGTGAATATTTTCTCATTTTTATATTAATATATTTTTCTTTGAGATATTTTCCTCAGTGATTTTTAATCTATTTGTTAAAAACTATATGATTGATTTCAAATTAATTTCAAATAATTCCATATCAAGATTGTTGATCACACCTGATCAATAAATTTGATATCAAAATTTTTATTTTGCATATGATACTTTATTAACTATTTAAAAGTTCATATTAAATATGGTTAAACATGTGTACTCTTCACTTTAATTATCCTGGTTTTTTTTTTACACTCAAAAAATCTCCCTTTACCTCAAAATAATCACAATGTTTGCTCATACTTTTTTAGTTCTTACACAGCTAACCAGTGCATTCCCACGGTGACATTTTTCTTTTTTTCGGAGGGGGCAGAGTCTAACTCTGTTGTCCAGGTAGGAGTGCAGTGGTGCAATCTCAGCTCACCACAACCTCCGCCTCCTTGTTCAAGTGATTCTCCTGCCTCAGTCTCCCGATTAGCTGGGACTACAGGGACGCGTCACCATGCCTGGCTAATTTTTTTTTTTTTTTCAGTAGAGACACAGTTTCACTATATTGGCCAGGCCAATCTCAAATTCTTGATCTCGTGATCCACCCACCTTGGGGTCCCAAAGTGCTGGGATTAGAGGAGTGAGCCACCATACCCTGCCAACTCTTAGTAGTATCTAAAAACATTGATTAATTTGTGAAATGTATATTACAAAGATACTATTATATCTACTCTTTTACATCATGACTCTTTTGTTCCAACTTATGTTTTTGAGATCCTTCTTATTGATGCAAAGTCGTATTCCACATAGGTATATGTCATACATTATTCATATATTATTGCCAATTTCTGTTATTACAAGTAGTGTCACTGTAAACATCATGTATGTGTATTTTGGTAAACATATGTTTGTATATTGTTAGATATATCCCTAGCAGTGGAAATGTTGATCTTGGTGTGTGTATATATTCTGCCTTTGTAGATATTGTGAAGGAATTTCTGAAGTGGTTGACAACTGCCAATGCTACACATTCTCACCAATATTTGGTGTTAGTCATTTTATTTTAGACATGATGTCAGTGTGGTCTTAATTTGTATTTCTGTGATAACTAATGAGGTTATGTATCTTTCTATAAATTTATCAACCATGTTGATAGCCTCTTTTGTGAAGTGCCTCTAAATCTCCTGCCTTTTTTTCTCCATCTAGTTGGCTATTTTTTTTAAAAAATGATTTGCTGGTGTTCCTCATGTATTGTGGATAATAGTCTTGTCAGAAATTTGTACTGCAAATGTAACCTTTAGAAAAATAATAAATTTTTGTTAGATGTTTTTCCAAGTATTTTATTGATAATGCTATTTTTAAGCGGGAACATTTCTTAAATTTATTTTCTATTCATTCATTGTTCCATTTAAATAAAATTGATTTCTTATGTTGACCTTTTATCCAGCTATCTTGTGAATTCATTTAGTAAGTCCTAAGTCCTAAGTAAAGATTCTTTCAAATGTTCATACCATTTATGTCATCAGCAAATGATGACAGTCTTATTTCTTCCCTTTAATGGCCTCTACCATTGGATTCCTGTTTTATGACACTAGCAAGGAATGGTACTGTAGTGTTGGTAGAGGATGTTAAAAATAGAGGAAATATTTTCCAATGTGTTTTACTTAAATTACTCTTTATCATATCAATGAATTTCTCTTCTAATCCTAGCTTAATAAGAGCTTTTATAGTGACTAGATGTGATAATCATATGTTTTCTATTTTTTTGTTGTTACTATAGTAAATGTTATGATTAATTTTTAAAGATTTAAGCTAATGTTATATTTCTGGAAGAAACACAATTCAATGTGATACTGCTTTTAAAAAATTATCCTGGATTTGATAACATTTGCTTTGGGAAATTTTTATTCAAATTTATGGGATATTGGATTATAACTTTCTTGCAATGCCCTTATCATATACTGTTAATAAAGTACTCTGGCCTCACAAAATATATTGGAAAGTATATCAGGTTCAATGGTGACCCCCAAAAAGATATCTCTGTAGCCTACCTCTTCAGAACTGTGAATGTGAATGCAGTTATTCAAGGATGTTTTGACAACGCAATTAAGTTAAGGATCATAAAATGAAGTCATTCTGGATTTAGTGTGGGCCCTAAATCCAATGATAGTTGTCCTTACAAGAGAAAGGCAGAGGGAGAATGGAGACACAAAAAGACAAGAAGTCCACATAAAGACCCATGTGAAGACAAAGGCAGAGATTTTAGTTACCTGTGACCAATCAAGGAACTCCTATAGCCTGAGGTTGAACAAAGCAAGGTAAGATTCTCTTTTACAGACTTCAAAGGAAGCATAGCCCTGCTGGCACCTTAGTTTTAGACTTATAGCCTCCACAACTGTGAAATAAGAGATTGTAGTTGTCTTAAGCCATAAGATTTGTCATCTTTTGTTACAGCAGCCCTAGGAAACTAACACAGGAAATGATCCCTCTGTTTCTACATCTGGAGTTTACATAAGATTGGAGACTACTTTTTCTTTAAATGTTTACAAGAACTCATTTATGAAGCCAAATGAGCTGGAGGATTAATTTATAGAAACTATTTTAATTAAAATTCTATTCCTTTAAAAGATATAAGAAACTTCAAATTTCATATATAATTTTGAGGGAATTTAAGTGAGTTGCACTTTTGCAGGAAAATATGTAAATATTCAAATTTATTGCACAAATGTTCATAATATCCATTATGTTTTATCAATTAAACTTTTAATTTTGAAATAATTGAAGATTCACATGCAAGTGCAGTTGTAAAAAAACTATGGAGAAATCCATGAATGTACCCTTTACCATTCCCTCCAAAGGTAAAATCTTCTAAAACTATAATACAATATCAGAACTAAGATATTGGCATTATAAAGTTAAGATATAAAACATTTTCATCCCTAAAAGTATTCTTTATCTTACCCTTTTAAAACTATATTTACTTCCCTTCTATCTCCATCCATGCCTTAAAACCTGGAAGCCACTAATCTATTCTTCATTTCTATAACTTTATCATTATACTTAGTAGTATGGATATACCAGTTTGTTTAATCATTCACTGATTGAAGGACAGTTGGGTTGTTTGCAATTTTTGGCTTTTATTAGTAAAGCTGCTATAAACATTGATGAACAAATTTTTGTATAAAGACAAGTTTTCAGTTTCCTAAAATAAATGACCAGATGTGTACACTGCTGGGTCATATAGTAAATGTATGCTTATTTTTTTTTTTAAGAAGCTGCTAAACTCTTCTGCAGAGTGACTAAGTGGTTTTATATTCCTACCAGCAATGGATGAGTCAACCAGTTTCTTTACCAGCACTTGATGTTGTCACCAGTTTTTAGTTTGGTCATGTTGATATACATGATGATAGTTCACTGTGGTCTTAAGTTTAATTTCTTTAATGCCTAGTGACATAAAGCATCTTTTAATGTGTTCATTTGATATTTATATATATTCTTCAGTAAAATTTGTCATTTTTACCTATTTACTAATTGGATTGTTGGGATTTTTATTGTTAAGTTTTGAGAGATTTTCTATATTCTAGATACTAGTTCCTAGTCATCTATGTGTTCTGTAGAGTTTTTCTCCCACACCTATAGCTTATCTTGCCAGGCTATTATGAGAATTCTTTATAGAGCAAAAGTTATAATTTTTATGAAGTGCAATTAATCATCTGTTCTTTTGGATCACAATTTTGGGGCCAACTTCAAGAACTATTCATCTAGCCCTAGATTCTCAAGGATTTCTCCTATATTGTTTTCCAAAAATTTTACATTTTTACATTTTACATTTAATTCTGTGATCTATTTTTCATTAATTTATGTATAAGATGTGAGGGGAGGTTTAAGTTGAAGGGTTGTTTTTGTTTTGTTTTGCCTGTGGCTATCTAGTTTCCCCTACACTCTGTTTAAAAATCTATCCATCCTCCATTAAATTGCTTTTTCAACTTTGTAAAAAAATAGTTGACTAGCCAACACGGTGAAACCCCATCTCTACTAAAAGACAAAAATGAGCTGGGCATGGTGGCAGGCACCTGTAATCCTAGCTACTCAGGAGACTGAGGCATGAGAATCGCTTGAACCTGGGAGGCAGAGGTTACAGTGAGCTGAGATCATGCACTGCACTCCAGCCTTGGTGACAGAGTGAGACTTTGTCTCAAAGAAACAAAGTTGAGCATATTTGTGTATGTCTACTACTGGCTTTTCTATTCTCTTCTCTTGTTTCATGTGTCTGCCAATTCCACAAAGTCTTGATCATCATAGCTATATAAAAAGGTGTTGAAATCAGGCCAACTGATTTGATCCATTTTATTCTTATATTTCAAAATTAATGATAGTCACTATATAAACATAAAATCTTACTGGGGTTTTGAAAGAAATTGCCTTAATCTGTATATCAATTTGTGGAGAGCAGATGCTCCTTATTACCAGTCTTAGGTGACAGCATTCTTCAACAATTCAATATAATGTTAGATATAGGCTTTTTAATAGCTGTTTTTATCAAGTTAAAGAAATCACTGGCTATTTGTATTTTTCTGTGAGTTTTAATAATGGGTGTTAAAATTCATCAAATGCTATTTCTGCATTGATTGATAGAATCGTTATTTTTTTCCTTAGCCTGTTAATATGATGAATTACATTGGTAAATTTTTGAATATTGAACTAACGTTTCATTTCTGAAATAAAACTCATTTGATCACAGTGTTTAATTCTTTTTATATATTGGAACATCTATATGCTAAAATTTTGGTAAGGAATTTTTTAGTGTACTTTCATTAGTCCAGTGTGTGTGTGGGGGGGGGTGGGTGTGGGTGTGGGTGTGTGTGTGCACACACATGTGTGTGGGTTTTACTTTGTTCAACTTTGAGTGTACCATGAGCTTTAGAAAATGAATTAGAAAGTGGTCCTTTTTTTCTATATTCTAAAAATATTTTGTAAAGTTTGTTTTTATTCTTCAAATGCCATTCAGATTTCTCCAATAAAACCATATAACCCTGAAAATTTTTATTTTTATGAAACAATTATTATTCCATTTCCATAATAGTTATAGTGCTATTCAAAGTATCTGGTACATGTATGAATAAATTAAGGTAGTTTGTGTTTTTCAAAAAATTGGTCCATTTCATCTAAATTATAATATTTGTATGTGCAGAGTTGCCCAGAGTATTCTCTTATTATCCTCCTAATGCTGCAGGATCTGTTATAATATCTTCTATGTAATTCCAGATATTCATAGGTAGAAATTTATGGTTTCTCTTTTTTTGTTAGTCTTATTACAGATTTGGAATTTTATTGATATTTTTATAAAATGTTAATTAATAAATAAGTAAAAATCACTGTAGTTCAAATCCAGGAAGCCACATCCCTAGGAGAATGGGGAAAGCACACATCAAGACAGGAAGCACCCTGTGGGAGAAAAGTAACCTGAACAACAGCCCTTAAGCTCTAGATCTTCCCTCTGACATAGTCTACCCAAATGAGAAGAAACCAGAAAAATAATGCTGGTGATATGACAAAACAAACTTTTTTAACACCCCCAAAATATCACACTAGCTCACCAATAATGCATCCAAACCAAGAAGAAACCTCTGAATTTCCAGAAAAATAATACAAAAGTTTGATTATTAAGCTAATTAAGAAGCATCAGAGAAAGGTGAGTATCAACCTAAATAAATTTTTGAAATGTCAAAGGATATGGACAAAAAAATCTCCAGAGAAATAGATAGCATAAATAGAAAGCATTCACAAATTCTGGAAATGAAGAACACACGTAGAGATATGAAAAATACACTGAAGAGTCTCAGCAATAAAATCAAACAAGTAGAAGAACTACAGAGCTCAAAAACGAGGCTTTCAAATTAATCCAATCCAACAAAGAAAGAAGAAAAGAATTTAAAAAAAATGAAGAAAGCTTCCAAGAAGTTTGGAATTATGTTTTTTTCTTTTCTCATTAAAAAAAATTTTTTTTTAATTTTACTTTAAGTTCTGGCATACATGTGCAGATCTTGCAGAACTGTTACATAGGTATACACATGCCATGGTGGTTTGCTGCCTCTATCACCCTATCACCTACATTAGGTATGTCTCCTAATGTTAACCCTTCCCAATCTCCCCACATCCCACTATCCCTCCCTTAGCCCCCCACCCCCTGACAGACCCTAGTATGTAATGTTCCCCTCCCTGTGTCCATGTGTTCTCATTGTTCAACACCCACTTATGAGTGAGAATATGTGGTGTTTTGTTTTCTGTTCTTGTATCAGTTTGCTGAGAATGATGGTTTCCAGTTTCATCCATGTCCCTACAAAGGACACAAAGTCATCCATTTTTATGGCTGCATAGTATTCCATGGTATATGTGTGCCACATTTTCTTTATCCAGCCTAACATTGATGGGCATTTGGGTTGGTTCCAAGTCTTTGTTTTATAAATAGTGCCATAATGCACATACGTGTGCATGTATCTTTATAATAGAATGATTTATAATCCTTTGGGTATATACCCAGTAATGGGATTGCTGGGTCAAATGGAATTTCTATTTCTATGTCCTTGAGGAATTGCCACACTGTCTTCCACAATGGTTGAAGTAATTTACATTCCCACCAATAGTGTAAAAGCATTCTCCACATCCTCTCCAGCATCTATTATCTCCAGATTTTTTAATGATCACCATTCTAACTGGCATGAGATGGTATCTCAAAGTGATTTTGATTTGCATTTCTCTAATGACCAGTGATGATGAGCATTTTTTCATGTTTGTTGGCTGCATAAATGTCTTCTTTTTAAGTGTCTGTTCATATCCTTTGCCCACTTTTTGATGGGGTTGTTTTTTTCTTTTTCTTGTAAAATTGTTTTAGTTCTTTGTAGATTCTGGATATTAGCCCTTTGTCAGATGGGTAGATTGCAAAAATTTTTCCCCATTCTGTTGGTTGCCAGTTCAGTCTAATGCTTGTTTCTTTTATTGTGTGGAAGTTCTTAAGTTTAATTAGATTCTGTTTGTCTATTTTGGCTTTTGTTGCCATTGCTTTTGATGTTTTAGACATGAAGTCCTTGCCTATGCCTGTGTCCTGAATGGTATTGCCTAGATTTTCTTCTAGAGTTTCTATAGTGCTAGGTCTTATGTTTAAATCTTTAATCCATCTGGAGTTAATTTTTGTACAAGGTGTAAGGAAGGGGATCAGTTTCAGCTTTCTGCACATGGCTAGCCAGCTTACCCAACACCATTTATTAAACAGGGACTCCTTTCCCCATTGCTTGTTTTTGTCAAGTTTGTCAAAGATCAGATGGTTGTAGATGTGTGATGTTAATTCCAAGGCCTTTGTTCTGTTCCATTGGTCTGTATCTTTGTTTTGGTACCAGTACCATGCTGTTTTGATTACTGTACCCTCGTAGTATAAAGTCAGGTAGCGTGATGCCTTCAGTTCTGTTCTTTTTGCTTAGGATTGTCTTGGCTATGCAGGCTCTTTTTTGGTTCCATATGAAGTTTAAGGTGGTTTTTTCCAGTTCTGTGATGAAGCTCAATTATAGCTTGATGGGGATAGCACTGAATCTATAAATTACTTTGGGTCTTGTAGCCATTTTCACGATATTGACTCTTCCTAATCATTAGTATGGAATGTTTTTCCATCTGTGTCCTCTCTTATTTCCTTGAGCAGTGGTTTGTAGTTCTCCTTGAAGAAGTCCTTCATATCCTTTGTTAGTTGTATTCCTAGGTATTTTATTCTCTTTGTAGCAATTGTGAATGGGAGTTTGCTCATGATTTGGCTCTCTGTCTGTTACTGCTGTATAGGAATGCTTGTGATTTTTGCACAGTGATTTTGTATCGGGAGACTTCACTGAAGTTGCTTATCATCTTAAAGAGATTTTAGGCTGAGGTGGTGGGGTCTTCTAAATATACAATCATATCATCTGCAAATAGAGACAATTTGACTTCCACTTTTCCTAATTGAATACCCTTTATTTCTTCTCCTTGCCTGATTGCTCTGGCTAGAACTTTCAATACTGTTTTGAATAGGAGTGGTGAGAGAGGGCACCCTTGTCTAGTGCCAGATTTCAAAGGGAATGCTTTCAGTTTTTGCTCATTTGGTGTGATTTTGACTGTGGGTTTGTTATAAATAGTTTTTATCATTTTGAGATATGCTCCATCGATACCTAGTTTATTAAGAGGTTTTAGCATAAAGGGCTGTTGAATTTTGTGGAAGGCCTTCTCTGCATCTATCGACATAATCCTGTGGTTTTTGTCTTTGGTTCTGTTTATGTGATGGATTACATTTATAGATTTACGTATGTTGAACCAGCCTTGCATTCCTGGGATGAAGCCTACTTGATCATGATGGATAAGCTTTTTGATGTGCTGTTGCATTCAGTTTGCCAGTACTTCATTGAAGATTTTTGCATCAACATTCATTGTGGATATTGGCCTGAAGTTTTCTTTTCTTGTTGTGTCTCTGCCAGGTTTTGCTATCAGGATGATGTTGGGCTCATAAAATGAGTTATGGAGGATTTTCTTTCTCTTTTTGTGTTGTTTGGAATAGTTTTAGAAGGAATGGTTCCAGCTTCTTTTTTTTACGTCTGGTAGAATTCGGCTGTGAACCTGTCTGTACCTGTACTTTTTTTGGTTGGTAGGCTATTAATTGCTGCATCAACTTCAGGCCTTGTTATTGGTCTATTTAGGGATTAAACTTCTTTCTGGTTTCAGATTTCTCTAAAACACCTTTAGGAGGGTGTAAGTATCCAGGAATTCATCCAGTTCTTCTAGATTTACTGGTTTATGTGCATAGAATTGTTTGTAGTAATCTCTGATGGTAGTTTGTATTTCTGTGGGATCAGTAGTAATATCCTCTTTATCAATTTTTATTGCATCTTTTCAATCTTCTCTCTTTTCATTAGTCTGGCTAGCAGTCTATCTATTTTGTTGATCTTTCCAAAAAACCAGCTTCTGATTTAGTTGATTTTTTTAAGGGTTTTTTTGTGTGTGTTTCTATCTCCTTCAGTTCTGCTCTGATTTTAGGTATTTCTTGTCTTCTGCTAAGTTTTGAATTTGTTTGATCTTGCTCGTTTAGCTGTTTTAATTGTGATGATAGGGTATAGATTTTAGATTTTTCCTCACTTCTCATGTGGGCATTTAGTGCTATAAATTTCCTTCTAGACACTGCTTTAAATGTGTCCCAGAGATTATGGTATGTTGTGTCTTCGTTCTCATTGGTTTCAAAGAACATCTTTATTTCTGCCTTCATTTTATTATTTATCCAGTAGACATTCAGGAGCAAATTGTTCAGTTGCCATATAGTTGTATATTTTTGAGTGAGTTTCTTAATCCTGAGTTCTAATTTGATGGCACTGTGGTCTGAGAGACTGGTTATTATGATTTCTGTTCTTCTGCATTTGCTGAGGAGTATTTTACTTCCAATTATGTGGTCTATTTTAGAGTAAATGCAATGTGGTGCTAAGAAGAATGTATATTCTGTGGATTTGGGGTTGAGAGTTCTGTGGATGTCTGTTAGGTCCACTTGGTCCAGATCTGAATTCTGGAATTATGTTAAATGACCAAAACTAAGAATAATTTTTATTACCAAGGGAGAAGAGAAATCTAAAACTTTGGAAACACATATGAGGGAATACTGAAGGAAATCATCCCTGGCTTTGCTAGAGGTCTAGACATCCAAATACAAGAAGCTCAAAGAACTCCTGGGATATTCATTGCAAAAAGATCATTGCCTAGTAACATAGTCATCAAGTTATCTAAAGTCAAGACAAAGAAAAGAACATAAAATCTGTGAAACAAAAGCATCAGGTCACCTATAAAGAAAAACCTACCAGGTTAACAGCAGATTTCTCAGCAGAAACCCTACAAGCTAGAAGGGATTGAGGTTCTATCTTTATCCTCCTAAACAAAACAATTATAAGTCAAGAATTTTGTATCCAGTGAAACTAAGCTCATAAATGTAGGAAAGATACAGTCTTTTTCAGAAAAACAAATGCTGTGAGAATTTGTCACTACCAAACCAGCACTAAAGAACTGCTAAAAGAAACTCTAGCTCTTGAAACAAATCCTCAAAATACCCCAAAATATAACCTAATTTAAGCATAAGTTTCACAGTACCTATAAAATAATAACACAATGAAAAATCACAAAGGTATTCAGGCAACAAATAGCATGATGAATAAAATAGTACCTCACACCTTAATACTAACATTGACTGTAAATAGCCTAAATGCTCCACTTAAAACTTACACAATAGCAAAATGGATAAGAATTCACCAACCAAATATCTTCTGTCTTCAAGAGACTCATCTAACACACAAAGACTCAAATAAACTTAAGGTAAAGGGGTGGAAAAAGATATTCCATGCAAATGGACACCAAAAGTGAGCAGGAATAGCTATTCTTATATCAGACAAAAGAACTTTAAAGCAAGAGCAGTTAAAAAAGATAAAGAGGGACATTATATAATGATAAAAGGTCTTGTCCAACAGGAAAATATCACAATCCTAAATATATATATATATATATATATATATATATTCTAAATACATAGACATATATATATACACATACACACCAAACACTGAAACTCTAAAATTTATAAAACAATTACTACTAAACTTAAGAAATGAGATAGATAGAAACACAATAATAGTGAGTGACTTCAGTACTCCACTGACAGTACTAGACAGATCTTCAAGACAGAAAGTGAACAAAAAAAACAGTGGACTTAAACTGTATCCTAGAACAAAAGGACTTAACAGATACTTACAGAACACTCTACCCAACAACCACAGAATATGCATTCTATTAATCAATACATGGAACATGAAAGATGGACCATATGATAAGCCAAAAAACAAGTCTCAATAAATTTAAGAATATTTACTTAAGAAAATTATATCAAGTACTCTCTCAGACCACAGTGGAATAAAATTGGAAATCAATATAAAGGAAACTGTCAAAACCATGCAAATAGGTGGAAATTAAATAACCTGCTCCTGAATGATCATTTGGTCAACAAAGAAATCAAGATGGAAATTTAAAAATTCTTTGAATTGAATGATAATAGTGATGCAATCTATCATAACCTCTAGAATACAGTAAAGGTAGTGCTAAAAGGAAAGTTCACAACATTAAATGCCTACATCAAAAAATCTGAAACAGCAAAAACAGACAATATAAGGTCACACCTCAAGGAACTAGAGAAACAAGAAGAAACCAAACCTAAACCCAGCAAAAGAAAAGAAATACAAATATTAGAACAGAACTAAATGAAATCAAAACAAAAAATATAAAAGACAAATGAAACCAAAAGCTGGTTCTTTGAAAAGATATACAAAATTGATAGACAATTAGCAAGGTTAATCAAGAAAAGAAGAAAGAAGATCCAAATAAACTCTATTAGAAATAAAATGGGAGATATTACAACTGAAACCCTAGAAATACAAAAAGATTATTTAAGGTTACTATAAAGACTTTTATGCACATAAACTAGGAAACCTAAAGGAGATGGATAAATTCCTGGAAATATACAAGTCTCCTAGACTAAACCAGGAAGAAATTGAAACTCTGAACAGAGCAATGACAAGCAGCAAGACTGAAATTATTATTTAAAAATTACCAACAAAAAAAGTCCAGAACCAGACAGATTCACATCTAAATTCTGTCAGACATACAAAGAAGAAAAGAATTGCTACCAATCCTATTGACATTGTTCTAAAAGATAGACAAAGAGAGAAACCTCTCTAAATCATTCTATGAAACCAGTATCACCCTATTACCAAAACCTGGAAAGGATATAACAAAAAAATAAAAAACCTACAGACTGATATCCCTGATGAACATAGATGCAAAAATCCTCAACAAAATACTAGCCAAACAAATCTAACAGCATATAAAAAAGACAATCCCTCATTATATTATAATAAAAAAATAAAGACAACCAAATTGCAAAGAGGAAGTCAAACTGTAGCTGTTTGCTGAGTACATGATCATATACCTAGAAAACCCTAAAGACATATCCAAAAAGCCCCTAGAACTGGTAAATAAACTCAGTAGTTTCAGGATACAAAATTAATGTACATAAATCAGTAGCCCTGCTATACACCAACAGCAACCAAGCTGAGAATCAAATGAAGAACTAAATCCCTTTCACCATAGCTGCAAAATAATTAAAATACTCAGGAATCTACTTAGTCAAGGAGGTGATAGACCTCTACAAGGCAAACTACAAAACACTGCTGAAAGAAATTATAGTTAATAGAAACAAACAGAAACACACCCCATGCTAATCGATGGGTAGAATCAATATAGTGAAAATACCATACTGCCAAAAGCAATCTACAAATTAAATGCAATTCCCATCAAAATATCATCATCATTCTTCACAGAACTTGAAAAAACAATCCTAATATTCGTATGGAACCAAAAAAGAGCCCACATAGCCAAAACAAGATTAAGCAAAAATAGAAAATCTGGAGGCATCATATTACCCAACTTCAAACTATGCCGTAAGGCCATAGTCACCAAAACAGCATGGTACTGGTATAAAAATAGGCATATAGACCAATGGAACAGAATTGAAAACTCAGAAATAAAGCCAAATACTTATAGCCAACTCATCTTCAACAAAGCAAATGAAGACATAAAGTGGGGAAATGACACCCTTATTCAACAAATGGTGCTGGGATAATTAATAGCCAGGTCACATATAGAGAATGAAGCTTGATGCTCATCTCTCATCTTAAACGAAAATCAACTCAAGGTTGACCAAAGACTTAAATCTCAGACATAAAACCATAAAAATTCTAGAAGATAACATTCGAAAAACCCTTCTAGACATTGGCATACACAAAGACTTCATGACCAAGGATCCAAAAGCAAAAGCAACATAAAGAAATATAAATAGATGGGACTTAATTAAACTAAAAAGATTTGCACAGCAAAAGATATAACAAGCAGAGTAAACAGGCAACCCACAGAGTTGGAGAAACTCTTCATAATCTATATATCCAACAAAGGACTAATACCCAGAATCTACAAGGAGCTCAAACAAATCAACAAGAAAAAAAATCCCATTAAAAAGTGGGCTAATGACATGAATAGGCAATTTTCAAAAGAAGATAATCAAATGACTGACAAACATATGAAAAAATTCTCCACATCACTAATAATCAAGGAAATTCAAATCAAAACCACAATGCAATACCATTTTACTCCTCCAAGAATTGACATAATCAAAAAATCAAAAATAAAAGATGTTGGCATGAATGTGGTAAAAAGAGAACACTTTTACACTGTTAGTGGGAATATAAACTAGCAAAACCACTATGGAAAACACTGTGGAGATCCTTAGATAACTAAATGTAGAACTATCATTTGATCCAGCAATCTCACTACTTGATGTCTATCCAGAGCTGAAAAGAAGTTACTATACAAAAAAGATACTTGCACGTGCATGTTTATAGCAGCACAATTCACAATTGCAAAAATAGGGAACTGCCCAAATGACCATCAATCAACCAGTGGATAAAGAAAATGTGGTATGTATATATACCATGGAATACTACTCAGCCATAAAAAGAACAAAATAATGGTGTTTGGAGAAACCTGGATGGAACTGGAGACCATTATTCTAAGTGACGAAACTCAGGAATGATATACCAAACATCATATGATCTCACTCAGTGGGAGCTAAGCTATGAGGACACCAAGGCATAAGAATGGTAAAATGAACCTTAGGAACTCAGGGGAAAGGATAGGCAGTGGAGTGAGGATTAAAAGATTACACATTGAATACAGTGTACCCTGCTAGGGTGATGGGGCACCAAAATCTCAAAAATCACCACTAAGAACTTAGTCATGTAACAAAACACCACCTATTCCTCAAAAGTACATTGAATTTATCTATGTATACGTATATATATAAAACCCAAGAGAAGAAAAGTCTATTGCACATGCCCAGATTTTTGTTTACTACATACTGTTTTCTTACTGTTGTTCTAAAGTGCCCTCTGTCATCATTTCCTTTCTATTTAGTGATCTTCCTTTAGCCTTCTTTTGGGGCAGGTTAGCTAGCAACAAATTCTCTCAGTTGTCTTTCATCTATAAATGTATGGATTTTCTATTTCTGAATGTAGAATTCTGGGTTGACGTTTTTTGTTTCAGCACTTAAAAAGTGTTGTGCCACTTCCTCCGGTCTCTGAGGTTTCAGATGAGAAATCTATTGTCATTTAAATTGTTTTTCTGTATCCTTTCTCTTCTTCTGCCATCAAGAGTCCTTTATAACAGCTCCAGTTCTAATCCTCCTGCTTCTCTCATAAAGGAAACATATTATTACATTATGCCCACTCAGATAATCTGGGCTAATCTTTCTATTTCAAAATCCTTAATTAATTACATCTGCAAAGTGATTTTTGCCATGAGAGGTAACATATTCATTGGCCCTAGTGATTAGTACATCTTTGAGTACCTTTGAGAGGGCCATTATTCTGTCTACCATATTTTCCAACATAGGAATCAAGCTGTTCCAGGATACCAAAACTGAGTGGGAAAGGACCACAAAAAAATTCTTCATTGACATAAATCAAAAACATGTGATAAATATTAGCTAATTGTAGCCTCAACATATAATACACATGAATCAAATTGTTTTTAATACACACTAATCAAATTGTTTGATTTTTTAATACACTTTTCTTAATACACTTTTTAATACACACCAATCAAATTTTTTTTCTCAGGCCAAGAATAAAAGCTTTGATTAAACATTCAGTAATCAGACAACATAATTCAACATATAAAACATTAAAGAAGCAAAAACAACATGACTATCTCAACAGATTTACCAAAAACAAAAAAAAAAAAAGCCAAGAGACAATACAAATTTTGAAGCCAAGTATTTTAAAAATTGCTATCATTAAAAACCAACAAAAAGAACAGGAAAGTATTGGTTAGTGAGAACCATATCAATTGAAATTTAAAAGTAAGGATAGAAAAGTCCAGGATATTAAATTAATCCTTGATAAAATATAAACTATAAATATAAATTTTAAGAGGGTAAGAGATTTAAAGAAAGTGTGAGTGCACAGTTCTCTTATTTCATGATAATAATTCAATATAATATAATCTAAATATTTTAAATTAGGAAGCAGTTTATTTCAAACAACTGTAATATAAATACAGCAGTAATAAATGTATGATTGTAGAATATAACAAGACAAGATGAATATTTAGGGAGAAAGAATATTGAAAGATTAAGAACAAAGATTTCATGTTTTCAATTAGGAACAAACTTACACTGACTAAAGTTAGCAAATAAAGAAATAGAAGTTAAAGTATGTGCATGTGCCTGTGTGCACTGTCTGTCTCTCTCTCTGTTCAGGATGTTGTAACAAACTGAGGGACTGTGTTAAGGAAAACTGAGTCCACAAGGCGCATGGTTTCAAAGGCAGGGATTTTCCAGCACCACCCCTCCATCCACGTCCCCATCCAGGAACGTAAATTTCTTTGGCCCAGCTAGGCAGAAATTCCAGGTGAGCCTCTTTGTTCCAAAAGCCCCTGAAAAGCTCTGGGAGGAAGGGCCTCTGTTGCGGACCTAGCATCCAATCCAATATCAAAATCAAAGATCAATCACTCCAGGGGACGTTTGAAAGAACTTCTCTCATTGGACAAGAACATGAATGGGGTGGGAATAACATGAACGCCCCTTATGCCCCTTTTCTTTGAGGATTACCCTCCCTTGCATCCCTTCCCACAGCAATGTAGGAGCTCTCTCTCTCTCTCCTTCTCTCTTTTCTCTCTCTCCGCCTAATAAATCACTCTCTGCTAAACTCTTTGAGTCCATAATATTTATTCCAACAGTAAGCTCACCATGCCTCCAGGGCCCTTCCCTCCATTCCTGGGGCAAGAGAGGCCAAGGACCTGAGAACATCCGATTGGGGAAACTGAAAGCATCCTCTAGATGCCTCTTCTCCCTCCCCCCAGTTACAAAACTACCGTGGACTGAATGCCTGATAAAGAACAAATGTTTATTTTACACAGTTCTGGAGACCGAGAACTTCAAGATCAATGTGATGGCAAACTTGGTATCCGGTCACTATCCACTATCTATTATGTTTCATAGAATTTTATCTACTTGCTGGTTTCTCACATGGTGAAAGGGGTAGGGTAGCTCATTGGAGACTCTTTTATAACAGCACAAATCCCATTTATAAGGGCTTCTCCCTTGTGATCTAATTACTTTCCAGAGGCCCTGACTCTTAATAGCATCATATTCAAGGTTAGGATTTCAATATGTGAATTTGGTCAGGGATCAAACATTCCATTTATAGTTGTGTATGTATATGTAAAGTACATATCTGTAAACAAATAAAAGAGGGAATATAAACTTTAAATACTTCAAAGAAAACATACATGCAAAAAGTAAGGAAACTCTAGTGACATCACACAATATAGGAGGAAAAAAGTACCTAAACATAACAAAACAAACAAAAATGATAAAAATAAGACCAAACATATTTTCATGATAATAAAAATAGAACTTTTAAAAGAAAAAGACACTCAGATCCTTCTAAAATACACCAAAAGTATCTGAAACAAAATAACTCATGAATGTTATAAAACAATACAATAAACAAAGACAGGGCATGTATTTGCAAACAAAAAGCAAGGAAAATTTCTGATATAAAAATCAAGTTATAAAAACATTTGAGCCAAAAGAGGGTGGAGCCAAGATGGCCAACTAAAAGCAGCCATGATCAGAGGCTCCTATGGAAAGAAAGCATAATAAGCATGTGATCCTTCACTGGCAACCAGGGTATCCAGGTTTTCTCATCAAATTGGCTAGAAGACTGGTGTAACCCATTGAGAAAAAGAAGAGCAGTGTGGTGCTATGGTCTACCTGCAAGCCACATAGGGAAAGAGAACCCTTTTCCCACAGCCAAGGAGGGCAGTGAGTGAGCATATTACTCAGTCAGGGAAACTGTGCTTTTTCCACAGAGCTGTGCAACTCATGGATTGGAAAATCCCACTAGAAACCCAAGCCACCAGAGCATAGTGTCACAACCCTGGCACAAGCAGATTCTTACAGACTCTCAGCTGGAATCTGCTTAAGGATACCAAACTCCCAGGGGGAGGGTCGAGCAGCACCAGCTGCAGCTGCCTGCTGTCTAAGCTATTTGACCTCCTTTGCAGAGGGTAAGCAGCCAGCACTGGGACTCGCATCTGCCTAACATGCTAAGATCCATGGCTGGGGGAAGGGCAGCACCCATTTTTATAGTTCCAGGCTGCATTTTTCCCCCGCTAGAGCCAGGGAGGCTGGGTGGCTTTGTCCCAAGACTTGTTCCCACAGTCCAGCACACCAGCTGTGGCAATCTGAAGCCAGAGTGCCTCTTCAGGCCCAACCCTGACCTATCCTTTCTCAATGCATGGGCTTCCCTGTAGGGTCTCCAATAACTCCAGCCAGAGATTCAGGGACAGAATTCACATCTGTCTGGGCCTGAGCCCCTGGCAGGAGATGTGGCTGCTGTCTCTGAAAACCAGCAAACCAAGCTTGTTAGTTCTGAGGAATGTGGGCAACCCAGACAAGTGGGTTTCCCCCCAGCAAAACCCACCCTCTCCATGAAGGGACAAGGTGCTTCATTAAACACGTCATGCTTCCCGTGCCACCCAGTTGAGTGAGAGGCTCCAACTGGGGTTGTCGGACACCCTATACAGGAATGATCCTGCTAGCATCAGATTTGTGATCCTCGAGCTCCAAGGTCCCAGAAGAAGGAGCAGGTACCCATCTTTGCTGCTCTTCAGCCTCCTTGAGTAATCTCTCCAGGCATGGGAGGGAATCACACGAATAGAACCTAAAGTGAACCCCCAGAAAACTGTAACAGTCTTACAGAAGAGGGACTTGACCACTGAAAGAACAACAAATAAGCAAAAAGTGACAAGAGCAGCATAAACAAAAACAACAAAAGGTCCCACAAAAAACCCCCTCCAAGAGTTAGCAGCCTCAAAGGCCAAAACCAGACAAACTCATGAAGATGAGAAAGAATCAATGAAAAATGGTGAAACCCAAAAGGCCGGACTGCCTCTTCTCCTCCAAATGATTGCAACATCTCTCCATTAAGGGTGCAGAACTGGACAAAAAATTCAAATGGACAAATTGACAGAAGTAGGCTTCAGAAGAAGCATTACAAAAAAATACAAGGAGCTAAAGGAGCATGTTCTAACCTAATGCAAAGAAGCTAAGAACCTTGATAAAATGTTAGAGGAATTGCTAATTAGAATAACCAGTTTAGAGAGGAACATAAATGGCCTGATGGAGCTGAAAACCACAGCACAAGAACTTCATGAAGCATACAAAGTATCAACAGCTAAATCAACTAACCAAACAAAAGGATATCAGAGTTTGAAGAACACCATACTGAAATAAGATGTGCAGGTGAGAATAGAGAAAAAAGAATGAAAAGGAATGAACAAAGCCCACAGAAAATATGAGATTTCATAAAAAGAAAGAACCTACAATTAATTGGAGTACCAGAAGGAGATGGGGAAAATAGAAAAAAGCTGGAAAACACCCTTAAGGATATTATCCAGGAGAACTTCCTCAACCTATCAAGACAGGTCAACACGTAATTTCGAGAAATACAGAGAACACCATTAAGATACTCTATAAGATGATCAACCCCAAGACACTTAATCATCAGATTCTCCAAGGTCAAAATAAAGGAAAAAAGGTAAAGAGCAGCCAGAGAGAAAGGCCAGGTCACCTACAAAGGGAAGCCCATCAGACTAACAGTGAACCTCTTAGTAGAAACTCTATAAGCCAGAAGAAATTGGGGTGAATATTCAGTATTCTTAAAGAAAAGAATTTTCAACCCAGAATTTCATATACAGTCAAACTAAGTTTAATAAGCAAAGGAGAAATAAAATCCTTTCCAGAGAAGCAAAGGATGAGGGATTTTCTTATCAACAGGCCTGCCCTGCAAGAGCTTCTGAAAGGAGCACTAAATATGGAAAGGAAAACTATACCAGCCACTGCAGAAACACATCAAAATATAAAGACCAACGACATTCAGAAGAAATTGCATAAACTAGTGTGCAAAGTAACCAAATAACAGCATGACACAGGATCATATTCACACATAACAATACTAACCTTAAAAGTAAATGGGCTAAATGCCCCATTAAAAGACACAGACTGGCAAATTTTATCTTCTTGCTGATTTCTCATATTGTGAAAGGGGTAGGGTCAAGATCCATCAGTGTGCTGTATACAGGAGACCCAATTTATGTGCAAAGACACTCATAGGCTCAAGATAAAGGGATGGAGGAAAATTTACCAAACAAATGGAAAAAAAAAAAAAGCAGGGTTGCAATCCTAGTGTCTGACAAAATAGACGTTAAGTCAACAAAGATCAAAAAAGACAAAGAAGGGCATTACATAACGGTAAAAAGAACAATTCAACAAGAAGAGCTAACTATGCTACATATACATGCACCCAATACAGGAGCACCGAGATTCATAAAACAAGTTCTTACAGATCTAAAAAGAGACTTAGACTCCCACACAAAATAGAAGGAGATTTTAACAGCCCACTGTCAGTATTAGACAGATCAAAGAGACAGAAAATTAATAAGGATATTCAGGACTTGAACCCAGCTCTGGATCAAGCAGACCTAGTAGACATCTAGAGAACTCTCAACCCGAAGTCAACAGAATATACATTCTTCTCAGTGCCACATGTCACTTATTCTAAAACTGACCACATAATTGGAAGTATACACTCCTTAGCAAATGCAAAAGAACTGAAATTATAACCAACAGTCTCTCAGAAGACAGTACTATTAAATTAGAACTCAGGATTTATAAACTCACTTAAAACCACACAATTTCATAGAAATTGAGCAACCTCCTCCTGAATGACTCTTGGATAAATAATGAAATTAAGACAGAAATCAAGAAGTTCTTTGAAACCAATGAGAATAAAGAGACAATGTACCAGAATCTCTGGGACAAGCTTAAGGAGTGTTAAGAGAGAAATTTACAGCATTAAAATGCCCACATCAGAAAGCTAGAACTCAAATCGACACCCTAACATCACAATTAAAAGAGCTCAAGAGGCAAGAGCAAACTAATCCACAAGCTAGCAGAAGACAAGAAATAACTAAGATCAGAGAAGAACTGAAGAAGCTAGAGATACAAAAACTCTCCAAAAAAAGTCGGACAAATCCAGATACTGTCTTTTTGAAAAAAAATTAACAAAATAGATAAACCACTAGCTAGACCAATAAAGAAGAAAGGAGAGAAGAATCAAATAGTCATGTTAAAAAAGGGGAAGGGGATATCAACACTGACCCCACAAAAATGCAAACTACCATTAGAGAATACTATAAATACCTCTATACAAATAAACCAGAAAATCTAAAAAAAAAAAAAAAAAAGTATAAATTTCTGGGTGCATACACCCTCCCAAGACTAAACCAGAAAGAAGTCAAATCACTGAAAAGACCAAAAACAAGCTCTGAAATTGAGGCTACCAATAAATTAATAGTCTACCAAGAAAAAAAAGCTCAGGACCAGATGGGTTCACAGTTGAATTCTACTGGAAATACAAGGAGGATCTGGTACCACTCTTTCAGAAACTATTCAAAATAGTTTAAAAGGAGGGACTCCTCCCTAACACATTTTATGAGGTCAGCACCATCTTGATACCAAGACTGGGAAGAGAGACAACAAAAAAAGAAAACTTCAGGTCAATATCCCTGATGTACACTGATGTACAAAATAAAATTGTCCAATGACAAGTACATTATAAAACATATTAAAATATACAAACTAATTCTTTCTCAGAGGTCCTAATTAAGCAAAGGCAAAGAAAATGAACAGACCAATAGTAACAGAGAAAATGTAAGAATTTGCAAAACTGATTAGTTTCACTAGCAATAAAAACATGGGAATTAAGATTCTGTGATTACTCCTTCTCAACTACTGAAACAACCACTATTCAAAAATGAAAATATGGTGGATGGTGATGTATTGAGCACGCAATCTATTATCTTGCACCTGAAAGTGTGGTCCATTGGCATCACCTGGAACTTGTTAGAATTTCAGAATCTCAAGCCACATCCAATATCTAAGTGAATCAGAATCTGAATTATAACAGATCCCCATGTGACTCATATGATCATTGAAATTCAAAAACACTGTTCAAATAAAATATTCTGCTTTTAAGACTGTAATGTGTTATAGTCTCTAGGAAAAGAATTTAGCAATATTTTCAAAGTACATATACAAATCTGTTTGTGGTAGTACTGTTTACTGCAGAAAAAAATGAAAAGTATCCCAAATGTATAGGAACTGTTAAAAACAAAACATATCCATTTATACACTTTTATACAGCTAATCGAAACATTTATGAAAAGCTTATTAAATAATGGTAGCATGACCAGCTACAAAATCACATATACAGTATAACCTCAAAATGTATTTACAACTACATGAAAAAAATGTATCAATGGAAAATACATTAGGATAAAAGGATTATTAGCAATTTTTATCATTACATTTTACATACATATTTTACAGGTCATTCAAATAAAATATAATCAATGGGAGGAATTTTAAATAAAAGAATACTAGGATTCCAGCAAAAATATGGAATTAAATGGATTGTATGTGGTGCTCCTGTTTGAATTCTTCGTCTAGCTGAGAGTCTCAGCTTTATCCTGTCTCTCATCCATTTCAATCTTCTAATCTTACTATCTACTTAATAACAGTCTCCTGGCTCTTTATCCATGTGCTTCACTTATTGGTTCTTGGATTGCATGCTTCCTCTTTGCATGACACTTCTCAGTTTTTCTGGCAATAGACTGTCCTTGCCTTGGCTCCAAGATGCCCTCACAGCTGCCTAGGAAGCTCCACTGATGAGGCGTGACACCCTAGGCATCTTCACCTCTCTGGAGAAGGCACATGAGTGCTGAACCTGAAAGAGATTGAGTGCTAAACCAAATGATTTAGCACTTTTGATTCTTTAAAAGAATCAGACTTTAAAAACAATATTTATTATCAAGTGTGTGAAAAGATCTGAGATTAGGAAATCACTATGAGTGGGTTCTATCTGGATCTGCTAACATTAGCCAGATTGTAAAACCAACTTTTAAAATGTGTCATTACATTCTAATCCAAGCAGACCACCATTCATACCTCATTAACCATTAGAGGAGGTCTCATTTCCCTTTGGCTCCAACTCATGCAATTAGGATAAAATCTTGTGTGCCGTGATTTACGGGGTTTTCAAGAAAATCTAAGTCTTTATATTGTGAGGTTGGGGAGCAAACATTGACCCTGTACATAAGAAAAAGAAACCAAAACAATTCTATACGCTTTTCCATCTTAGAGAGCTCTTTCCCCTCTTAAATAATTGACGAGAACTTTCACACTAGACAGGCTTTTTCAGCCTTTTTCAGATCTAATAAAGATGAATGAAGAGTGTATGGACACAGTAAAGCTGAGAATCGGGCAGATAAGAAAACAAAGTAGCATTTCAATAGCTCATATAACAACTTTTTCTGTAGTGAAAGGAAAAATGGTCATAAAAAATAGGGGGTATAAAACAACAAATGTGCTAACTTCTTAACATCATTTCTATGGAGCAATGATAAATGAAAGGTTTGCATTAGCAGAGAAATGACTAAGACTTTCCAGAGATATTTTATGGTGAGGGTGTGAAAATGTGCAGCAATGACTTGTTTCCTCGTTATTGTGACTTTGGTTTAAGGTTGCTGACTACATATCTTCAGGGCTGCCACAGTGAAGAAAAGAACTCCCCTTTCATAATGCAAGAAGTTATCTGAAGTAACTTGTAGGTTTTCATCAGCAAATTTCATTGGCACTGATGAAAATATTCAGAACAGGTATGGAAAAGAAGGCATATTAAAATAGAAAAAAAATCAACCAGATCAGAAGTCAAGTTTATATAGAAAACTCCTCTGTCTCATTGTCTTCCTGTCTCTCTCGCTTTAACACACACATGGTTAGGTAATTTGAATTGTCAGTTTTCTTTAAATTATTTAATAACTTATAAAATAAAAGGATTTAGGGTGGGTGTCGTGGCTCATGCCTGTATTCCCAGTACTCTGGGAGGCCGAGGTGAGAGGATCACCTGAGGTCAAGA
This sequence comes from Plecturocebus donacophilus, assembly GCA_004027715.1. Classification (NCBI taxonomy): domain Eukaryota; kingdom Metazoa; phylum Chordata; class Mammalia; order Primates; family Pitheciidae; genus Plecturocebus; species Plecturocebus donacophilus. The sequence goes on from PVKP010010483.1 coordinate 58,713, forward strand.
GTTCAAGACTAGCCTGGCCAACATGGCAAACCCCATCTCTACTAAAAATAAAAAAATTAGCCAAGTGTGGTGGTGCATGCCTGTAATCCCAGCTACTCAGGAGGCTGAGGCAGGAGAATCGCTTGAACCCAGGAGGCGGAGGTTGCAATGAGGCAAGATCATACCACTGCACTCCAGCCAGAGCAACAGAGTGGGACTCCATCTCAAAAACATTTCTTAAACATAAATAAATAAAATAAAATAATTTAAGGATGATTACTATAAAATTTAGAAAATAAAGATAATATAAAAAAAGAAATAAAATCATCTAAAATGGCACCACTCTGAAACAAGGATTATTCATATGTATTCAAAATAAGCATTGTTATTATTAATAGAATATACTTCATTGTATCAGTACATCATAAAGTGTTGAATTTCTCAAATTTTTGACATCAATGTTGTTTCCAGTCTTAAAATGTTATGTGATAAAAATCTGTATTCAATGTATTTGTAAGTATATTATTTAAAAATTCATTTTTATGTTTTCACAGGAAATTTCTAACATCACAATTGATTTGCCAAAGAGTATTCATATTTTAAAAGCCTGTATGCATATTGCTATATTTGCACCCAAAAGAATTTACCAAGTTAATCTGAATTTAACACTTCTGGTATACCTTCAACACAACATACGACATTAACATTCTTTTAAATTTTTTAATCTATGAGGTTTTTTTTTAATTTATACTTTTGAAGAGTCAAACTATTCTGTATTTTTTTATTTTGTTGTTACTTTTGTGAATGTTTATTTTCCTATTAAGACAGTGGTTTTCATTGCAAACTGTATATGTTAAAATTACTGTATCATCACCCATTGAAAATTTAAGTAATAACTATATATTATATAAAATTGGAAAATAAATGTAAACAAAGTATAAGAAAGAACACAGAAGTATCAATGATTTTTAAGAAAAGCATGTATGACCCCTGAACAGTGAAGCCATGTTTTGGTGAAAGTTTGCCTGTTTGATGACTGGGCATATCCTTGTAAGGGACATAAAGCAAATATATATATATATATTTATATATGTATATATACATATATATATATATACCCATATATATATATATATATATATATATATATATATATGGGTAATCTTTTCAGACTAAAGTAATATTTTGGTGAAAATTTATCTATTTTGGGAATAAAAACAGAAATGAAAACAAAAAAGGAAAAAAAATTAAAGAAACTCTTATAAAACAATTGATCCATACAGTTTATACCTTGAAAATGTCTCTATATGAAGAAACAAAACATTCTGAAATGGCAAATATGTACTTGATAAATACAAACGGAAAATTTAACATTAATAAATAATGGTTAATAAGAAAAACTGCAGGTATGTAAGGAGCCAAATGATGAAAAAACATAATTTTGTTCAACCTTACCAGTAAGAGAAGTTATTTTTGTGATAAAATATATTACGTCATATTTACTAAGTCAATACACCAAATTATGATAATAACAGTGGTGATTATAATGACAATTGCCAGCATTGATAAGTGTAAAGGAAAACAAGCACACATATAGGAAAATTGATTCATTTGCAAAAACAAAACACAACAAGCATAAGAAGATGCTCAATATCACTAATCTTTAGGGAAATGGAAATCAAAACCACAAGATATCACCTCACATACAGTAAAAAGGCTATTAGCAATGAAATAAAAGCATAAAATAAGTGATGATAAGGATGTGGATCTTCTGAGCACTCTTAGTCGGAATTTAAAATGGTGCAGCAGCTATGAAAAACAGTATGTTTAGTTTCTCAAGAAATTAAAAATGGAATTACCACATGATCAGCAATTCTACTTATGGATATATATTCAAAAGAATTTAGAGAAGAATCTCACAAGATATTTGCACACCCATGCTCATAGCAGCATACAATAGCCAATAAGCAGAAGCCACCAAAGTGTCCATCAGTGGTTGAATGGATAATAAACAAAATGTGGTCTATATGTATAATAGAATAATATTCAATCTTAAAAAGGAAGGGAATTTTGAGATGATATAACATGGTTGAAGTCTTAGGACATTATAGTAAGTAAAATAAGCCAGTCACAAAAAGACAAGTACAAATGATTCCACTTATATAAAGTACTTAGATTCATAGAAACAGAAAGTAGAATGCCAAGGCAGATTGCCAGAGGCTGGAAGGAGGGGAAAATTAAGAGCTGTTTAATGAGTATAGAATTTCTATTTCATTTTTAAGACAAAAAAATTTTGGAGGCTGGTTGCAGAGCTATGCAAATATTATACTTAACACTACTAAACTGCACACTTATTCATGAATTGCATGGTCAATTTTATATGTTTTTTATCACAATAAAAAATAATTTAAAAAATGAACTATAGAATAACAATCTCCAAAACCATATACAAATCCAAAAATATGTATGGGCTTTGATAACACAAATGTGTTTTAATAAATATGATAGATATATATAAATACATTTACACAGATAATTATTTAAAGTGTTTAAAAGTTTGAAGCAACCAAAATAGAGAAAGGCATGTCAACTAAATGAAATGCTCATTAAAAATCTTACACTGGATTACAATTTCAGGGTGCTGTTTTGTTCTGGTCATGACAAGATAACCATTATCAGAATTACATTACTGACATAAACAACTATAACAGGTTGACAAAATATAAAAAGCTACTCTTTGTAGATGCTATATTCAGAATAGGCTTATGATTTTTAAAACAGGTATTCTCCCTGGAATTTTCCCTGAGGGCACTGATCAAACCAGAAATTTCACAAAATACTATATATACATATATATATATATGGGGATGGTTAATGGACAAAAAATAGAAAGAATGAATAAAACCTACTGTTTGATAGCACAACATGGTGACTCTAGTCAATAATATCTTAACTGTACATTTTTAAATAACTTAAAAGTATAATTGTATTGTTTGCAACACAGTGGATAAATGCTTGAGGTGATCATTAACCCAATCCTCATGAGGTACTTATTTCACATTAAAAAGACAGAAATTATACAAAATATTTTTTTTGGACACAATTGTATAAAGCTAGAAATCAATACCAGAAGAAAAACTAGAAAATTCACAAATAAGTGTGAATTAAATAGCATACTTTTAAACAACCATAAGAAGAGATAATAGAAAATATATACAGGATAAATTAGAAAATAACATATAGATGAATGAAAATGAAAACACAACATACCAAAATACCATGTCAATAAATTATATAACTTAGATAAGAAAAAAAAACTGGAAACAGATTACCAAAATTGACACACACAAAAATAGAAAGTCTGAACAGTCCTGTAACAAGTAAAGATATTGAATCAGTAATAAAACTTCTCCCAACACAAAACATCCAGGGCCAGAAGGCTTCAACTGGTAAATTCTACCAAACATTTAAATAATTAATATTAATTATTCTCAAGTTCTTCTAAAATATATTATAGATGGGAATAAATAACTTATTCTACATAGCCCATATTGCCCTGATACCAAGCCAGATAAAGATACAACAAGAAAATAAAATTACATGATAATATGTCTTATGAATACAAATGCAAAATTCTTCAACAAAATACTATCAAATCTCTTATAACATATATTAAAAAGGATGACTAATATTCCCAACTGAAATTTTTCCCAGGAATAAAAAGTCAGTTGAACATAAGATAATCAATCAACATAATACATTACATTAATAGAATGAAGGAAAAAATGATCATCTTAGTCCATGCAGAGAAAATATTTGGCAAAATCCATTAACTTTCATGATAAAAACCAAAAACCTCAGAAATTCGGACTAGAGGAGAACTTTCTCAACTGGATAAAGAGCATTTATGAATAACTCAATGCTAATAGTGTACTCAGTGGTAAAAGTTTGAAGTTTTCCCCTAAGATCAGGAAAAAGACAATCATCCCCACTTTCACCTCAACAAAATATTAGCAAATCAAATAAACAAAGTACAAACAAGTATTCATCATGAACAAATGGGATGTCTTTCAGGCATGTAAGTCTGGTTTAACATTCAATATCAATCAGTATATTCTGCCACATGAACAGACTAAGAAAAATCATATGATATGGCAATTAACACAGAAATAAAACACATGTTCATAATTAAAACTCAGCAAACTAGGAATAGATAGGAAATATCTCAAGTTAATAAAAAGCATTTACAAAATATCTAATAATTACCATCATATTTAACAGTGAGAAAATGAATTATTTTTCTCTAAGACTGAAAACAGTTAAAGACGTCTTCTTTCACTAAGCCTATTAATTATCCTGTTACAAGTCATAGCTAGTGCAATTACACAAGTAAAGTAAAAGATACAAAGATTGAAAAGTAAGAAATAAAACTGATTCTCTTCATAGGTGATGCAGTTGTCTATAAAGACATTTTTAAAGAGTTGAGGAAAAAGTCATTTAACTACTGAGTATAGCAAGGTCACAAATTATGGGAATAATACACAACCACCTATTGCTTTCCAAGTGAACAACTGGAATTTGAGATTTTAAAAAATGATCTCATTCATTATAACACTACAAAACAAAATAATGAGGTATAAATCTAACACTATAGGTATAAGACTTACATGTGGAAAATTACAAGACTGTGATGAGAGAAATAAAAAAAGATATAAATAAATGAGAGATATTTTATGGATTGGAAAACTCAATATTTTTATGTGAATTCTTCCCAATTTGATTTGCAGATTCAACACAATCCCAGTTAAAATGCCAGAAACCAATTCTGTAGATATTAATATATTCTAGAGCTTATTTGGAAAGGTAAAGTTCCTAGAATGACTAACACAATACTAAAAAGTAAAAAGTTAGAGGATCTACAGGACAGATTTCAATATCTATTTTAAAGCTGTAGTAGTAAAGACCATGCACTATTGGTGAAATAATAGATAGATTAATGGAACAAAATAGAGTGACCAATGGTTGCAAACAATGAAAAAATAAAATGTTAAAATATTTACAGTAACAAAAAACAATTATAACACAAAATACTTAGAAATTATTAACAATATATATGCAACAGCTAAATACTAAATAATACAAAGTGTTGCTAAAAGAAGGTAAAGAAGCTCTATCCAATACAATATAATCAGAAAGGTAAAATAAATAGAACAATGATTACAAAGAACTACAACTGTCTCTACTTGCACAGAACATCATTTTTACACAGAAAATCTTCAGCCTCTACAAAACAACTACTAAAATTGAAATGAGAAATTAGTAAAGTGACAGCATGCATGGTTTATGTAAAAAATCAATTGTATTTTAGAGGAGAGATCCAAGATGGCCGATTAGCAACAGCTCAGGAATGTAGCTCCCAGTGAAAGCGCAGAGAAAGAGTGGACGCCGCACTTTCCGATGAATTTTTGTTGCCCACAGACCAGGAGATTCCTGGCAGAGGAGACACACGGGTCGCGAGCGCGAATCTTTTGGCCGGCGCGGCTGTTTTGCCGGCACCCCAGCGCGGCGCTTCCCCGTGCGGAGTATACGGAGGGACGGGCTCGCTGGTCCCATCCCCACAAGGAAAACAGCAATTGGAAGCGCTGAGGACTGAGAGTTTCACAGTGGGCGCAGCGAACCCGGGAAGGTCTGGCTCAGAGGGGAACCGGCGTCCGCCAAAGAAAAACTAAGAAACAGAAAAACTTCATCACTGGGCGGAGAGAGATCCAAAATGGCCACGTAGCAGCAGCTCGGGATTGTGGCTCCCGGTGAGGGCGCAGAGAGCAAGTGGACGCCGCAGTTGCAGACGAATATTTGATGCCCACGGACTGGGAGATTCCCGGCGAGGGAGCCACGCAGGTCGCCAGTGCGACTCTTTTGGCC
>PVKP010010484.1:0-46170 GCA_004027715.1 Plecturocebus donacophilus
AAAAAAAAAAAAAAAAAAAAAAAAAAAAAAGAAAAGCGCAAGTCAGACAGGGAAAATAAATATGTTAACCATATTAAAATTTGCACGCAAAAGGTACCATAAAGCTGAAATTAGCCATTTGGAGAAGATATTTGCAATATATTATCTGAAACTGAATTCATGAACTGTTATTGAAAAATGTGCCTAAATTTCTTTCTTTTTTCTTCCCTCCCTCCCTCCCTCCTTCCCTCCTTTCCTTCCTTCCTTCCTTCCTTTGTTCTCTATCTTTCTCTCTCTCTTTTCTAACTTTTTTACTTCTGCAGCTCCAATATGTATATTTTCTCTCTATATGAAGAATAGTATTATCTACTCAGTAATCCAAGCCAGTGACTGACTAACATACGAAATAAATTATGAAGCAAATCAAAAACACAACAATAAAAGGGCAAATGATATAAGAAGTCAAGTCATAGAAGAAGAAATCCTCCTGGTTAATATTTAAAAGATATTCAACTTCACCTTTAGTAAAGTAAATGCAAATTAAATCTATAAGACATTGTTTGATGCCCATGAGATTGGCAAATTTTTCAAGTCTGATGATACTAAGCTTTGGCAAGAATGTCATGAAAGAGGAGCTGTTGTATGATGAGGGAAAGCAATTTGCCTGATAAAGTGGAAGATGTACAGTCTTTAGTGATTCCACTTTCATTTATCTTGGTGCATTTTTGTAATAACAAAAACGTGTAAGATGTGAAACTTCCTTGAGAGATGAAGTGGATAGATGTATTATTGTGTATTCACATAGTTAATGTAATTCTAAGACATTTAGGATATATATGCTGTCTTATCCTTTACATTTGTCTCATGTTCTCTGTTCCCTTTTGTTCCTCCTTATTTTTGTCTTTTTTAAATGAAACAGAGCCTTGCTCTGTTGCCCAGGCTGGACTGCAATGGCGTTCTCTTGGCTCGCTGCAACGTCCGCCTCCTGGGTTCAAGAGATTCTTCTGCCTCAGCCTCCCAAGTAGCTGGGACTACAGGTGCCTGCAACCATGCCCAGCTAATTTTTGTATTTTTAGTAGAGACAGAGTTTCACCATGTTGGCTAGGCTGGTCTCAAACTCCTGACCTCAGGTGATCTGTGCTATTCTTTTATTGGTTAACCTTAAGATTACATGTGTCCTTGGCCAATTAGACCTACTATAAATTATATAGTAAGACTTCAGAGTCAGGACACTTTATTTCTGCTTTATCTCCTTGCCTCCTTGCTTTTTGTGCTATTGCTGTCATTTTTCTTTTTTTTTTTAGGAGTCTCACTGTGGGTGCATTGGTGCAATCTTGGCTCACTGCAACCTCTGCCTCCTGGGTTCAAGTGATTCTCCTGCCTCAGCCTCCTCAGTAGCTGGGACCACAGGTGCACACCACCACACCTGGCCAATTTTTGTATTTTTAGTAGAGATGGGTTTTGCCATGTTGGTGGGGCTGGTCTTGAACTCCTGACCTCAGGTGATCCACCCACCTTTGTCCCCTAAAGTGCTGAGATTATAGGCATGAGCCACTGTGCCTGGCCCATTACTGTCATTTATATTATTTGTACACATGTTTTAAAACTACAATATGTTATTATGTTTGCTTTATAAAGTCGATAATCATTTGAATTTGACTACATATCCATCTTTTCTTGCTTTCATTCTGTTCTGTATTTCTGTGTTTACGTCTGTAATCATTTCCTTTTACCTAAAGAACTCCCTTGAATACTTATTTTAGTGTGGGTCTTTGGCAATTAGTTCTCAGTTTGTATTTGCATGAATATCTCTTTATTTTTCTTTTATATTTGAAGGATACTTTTGTTAAATGGATATGCCAAGTTGGAGGCTATTTTCTTTCTGCACTTTAAAGATATCACCCCATTTTCTTTGGTTTCATTTTTTTTTCCTGTTGACTATCAACTAATTGTTGTTTATTTAAAGGTAATGTGTCTTTTTTCTCTGGCTGCTTTTAAGATTTTCCCTTTGACTTCAGTTTTAACGAGTTTTGCATGATGCATTTAGGTGTGGTTTTCTTAGTATTCATCCTGCTTGAATTCTAAAAGTTTTTTGAATTCATGACTTGAGATCTTTTGCCAGTTTTTGAAAATTCTCATTCAGCTTCTGTGCCATTCCTTTTTACTTCTCTGAAAATACTGAAAGTATTAGCATGTTCTATATATTTCTTGTGTCCTTTTCATATTTTTTTATTCCTTTTTTCTCCATGTTCTAGTCTTATTATTTTTCAATTGCCCTTTCAGGTTTGTAATTCTTCTGTGTCTTTAACCCTGTTTATTAATCGAGTCCTTATTTTCTGCAATTGAATTTTACAGATTCCAGTTGCTTGATAAAATTCTCTATAGTGTCATTTATCTTATTGAAAATATTGATAAAAATAATTTTAAAGTCTTTCTCTGATAGCTCCAATATCTGGATCATCTTTTGGTCTACTGTTTATTTTGTGATTTTTTTTTTAAATCTTTGGTTTTTGTCATTTGTTTCTATTTCCTGTCATCATTAGTAATTAAAAAAAATTAAAGTTAGACATTGAATTTTAAAAATTGTAAAGCTCTGGATGATGTTATACTACTCCTGGTAGAAATATATATATATGTATATGTATTTTAGTAATAGGTAGAGGGAGAGAAATGTAGAAGGTTTTGATAGCTTCGATCAGGGATGAAGATAATTCAAGGCTATATTTAAGTCTTTATGAGAGCTGGTCTTTCTGTTTTGCTTTACAGCAAAGGCATAGCCTTTGAGGGATCTGATCTGAAAGCCTCGGGTGTTTATCAGATGATCTTTTCCTTGGTGAACCCTAAACTTCAATTTTTATCTCTCTAGCACCAAAAGACAGCTAACAGCCTGGCTTAGATTTAGCCTCTTAACTGTTGCTTTCTGCTTGGCTTCTCATATTTTATGGTTTAGGAATTGGCAAATCTCTCAAGGGGAAAAGTGGCCAGGAGTGTCCAACTCACTTCTGTAATTTTTTAAAAAATCCTTGATCCTGGTTCTTCTAATTCCTGGCTATCCTAAATTCTAACTTTTATCTTTCTATGCCTATAAGACTGATAAAATCACTGAGCCACTGTTTTCTCCTTGACCTTTTATCCCTGAGCCTTTTTGGAATTGGTGTCTTAAAATCAAAGGTGATAGGAAGTGTCATGGTCACTTAGTGCGATTTCTTTCTCTTAAGGATTAGCTCTCAAGTTCTGGAAGCCTTGATCACTCTCCAGTGCCTTGGAAAATGACTTCCTTTAGTAGCTTATTGAGATTTATAGCTATTCCTGGCAGGAGGGTTGGTCTTATGCAAGTTACTCTAGCATAGCTAGAAGCTAAAGTCCCTAATGTCCTTTTTAAATTCTTCTTTTCTGTTCTGGTGATTTATAGCTGTCTTAAGATGACACTTTGATTCATTACAATAACTCACTTCTAATTAATACATTACTTTATTTTTTAATTTAATTTAATTTTTTTTAGACAGAGTCTCACTGTGCTGCCCAGGCTGAAGTGCAGTAGTGTGATCTCAGCTCACTGCGGCCTCCACCTCCCGGGTTCAAGTGATTCTTTGACCTCAGCCTCCCAAGTAGCTGCGATTACAGTCACGTACCACCATTCCCAGCTAATTTTTTGTATTTTTAGTAGAAACAGGGTTTCACCATGTTGGCCAGGCTGGTCTCGATCTCCTGACCTCAAGTGATCTACCTGCCTCAGCCTCCCAAAGTGCTGAGATTACAGGTATGAACCACCACACCTAGCCTAATTAATCCTTTACTTTAAATATATAAATTAGCAGAGTAAAACATATCAAAATGAGTAATACTGTTAGAATTTAACTTGCTTAGAAAACTATACCTGATTCCTGTTCTTAGTTAATTCACACTAGAATTGTTTGTATTACTCTCTCTCAAAAGAAGAACGAAGCTGTCTATAGAAAACATATTCATAGATTTTTAGAAAGCCATAAAACTCAACAATGAAGAAGTATAACTTATAAATCTTCCCTCCATTGGTATCATTAACATTTTTTTTGGTTTGGAAATTATTAAAAATTCCTTACTAGGATTTCCTAACTTTCATAGCTCTACTGGTGAATAATAGCTTTTTTATGGCCTGAACTTACTGAATCATGAAAATCTTACCTAGGGTTCAGGTCAGAATTTTCATATACTAAATTTTCTCTATCTATTAACTCTATACTCTCACCAGTGTGAATTTTATAAAATTAAGAGTCAAGTTGAGTTTGTGGAAGAAACATGGACTAGGAGTTCAGATTTCTAGTTTCTAGTCTTACTCTGCTATTGACTGTGATTTGGATAATACTGACTTCTCTGAGCCTCTGTTTATCAATGTAGGTAGATTTTATTTTCCAAAGACAGCTGTACAAATGAATATATCCCATCTCACATTTTCTTCTTACAGTGTGACTGACACTCTTCTCATTAAGAGGTAGGAGTCTATGTTGTCTCCTCTTAATCTGGGCAGGAACTTGTAGCTACTAATATTATAGCAGAAGTGATGTTATGTTACTTCTGAGGCTAGATCATTTAAAAAAGGAAGAAAGAAAAAAATCAGCTTCCATTTGGCTCTTTCACTTTTAGGACACTTGCTCTTGGAACCCAACAATTCTACTGTGAGGAATCAAAATTAGCCCATACAGAGAGACTAGACAGAGAGAGATGAAACTCCTATGGAGAGGAATTAGTTTTCCCATTTCAGCTTTACCCTGTATCCTGCCTTCCCAATTCCTGGATCTTTCTGTAAAATTGATGTACATCTTGTTGGCTATCCTTAACACAGGCGTTTAGTTTTTAACTTTCTCTGGTATGCTCGATTACTGACCATTCATCCCTCTTTTTTTCAGATTCCAAGATTTTGTCTTTATTTTTCATTTGCTGTTGTCTACTCTCCTGTACTCTTTATCCTTGAGGCATCATTTCTTTTTCTCTTAATTTGTTTAACAGGGTTAGGAATAAAGCAGAGATAAAACTTTGTATTCTATCCTCCATGGTTAACTGGCAGTGCTGTCTTTCTCTTTTAAAATTTATCTTACAACTCTATTTTCTTCTTTGGCCTTGCATGATCTCTGTGAGTTCTGAGTACAACAACTAATCAAACTTCCCGCAGGGTCAGATGTTTGCTATGATGTTTCTTGTGAAAGATACTGTTAGGTGCTTTGTTTTAGTAGTCCATGCAGAAAAGAGAGGGAATTAAAAGGCAACAAGTGATCACGTATATGATGATTTCATTTTTTTTTTTTTTACAAAGGTGCAAAGGTAATTCAGTGGAGAAAGAATATTCTTTTCAGCAAATGGTGCTGGAACAGTTGAATACTTGTATAAAAAAAAAACCCACCACATAGCTATTCATAACTTATAGCATATATAAATATAAACTTGAAATGGATCATAAACCTAAATATAAAACCTAAAGCTGTAAAATATACAGACAAAAATATAGGCAAAAGCCTTTGTGACCTTCGATTAGGCAAAGATTTCTTAGATGTAACACCAAAAATAAAAATCGGTAAGTTGGTCTTCATTAAACTTAAGAACTTTTGCTCTTCAAAAGACACTGTGAAGAGAATGAAAATATAAGCCACAAACTGGGAGAAAATATTTGCAATCTACATGCCTGGTAAAGGACTTGTATTTAGATACACACACACACACACACACACACACACACAAAACAAACTCTCAAAACACAACTATAAAAAAAAAATCAAAGGAATGAGTTGAATGAAAATAGCCTTTTTGAACATCCATTAAAAACAAAGATAAAGAATTATTTTTTAAAAGTTGTTTTAAAAATATTTAAACAGATATGTCATCAAAGAAGATATGTGATGATAAATAAATATGTGAAAAAAATGCCCAACATCATTACTTGTTAGGGAAATGGGAATGAAAACCATAATTGATACTATCATATTACATACATATTAGAATGTCAAACATTAAAAGGATCAACCATACCAAGTGTTGGTGAGGATATGGAACAACTGAGGCTCCCTTACATTGCTGGTGGAAATGTAAAATGACACAAACACTGTATAAAAGCATGTGTCCATGCAAAGACTTGTACACAAATGTTAATAGCAGATAATAACCAAAAGCATTTGCAAACAACCCAAATTCACCTTCAACAGATAAATAAATTGTCATAGAGTCAAACAATCGAATACTATTTACTTATATGAACAACATGAATAAGTCTTTTTTTTTTTTTTGAGACAGAGTCTCATTCTGTCACACAGGCTATAGTGCAGTGGTGCGATCTCAGCTCACTGTAACCTCTGCCTCCCAGGTTTTAATGATTCTTCTGCCTTAGTCTCCCAAGTTGCTGAGATGATGGGTGTGTGCCACAATGCCCAGCTAATTTTTTTTTGTATTTTTTTGTAGAGATGGGGTTTCACCATGTTGCTCAGGCTGGTATCGAACTCTTGAACTCAAGAGATTCACTTGCCTTGGCCTCCCAAAGTGCTGGGATTACAGGTGTGAGCCACCATGTCCAGCAGAGCAACATGAATAAATATGACAATAATTACTCTGAATGAAAGAAGCCACACTAAAAAGAGTACATATTGTATGATTTTATTCAAATAAAGTTCTAGAAAATGTAAACTAATCTTTAGTGATAGAAAGCAGATTAGTGGTTGTCTGGGTATGGGTGAGGCAGGAGTAGGAAGGCAGGATTACAGTGGTGCAGGAAGAATCTTTTGGAAGCAAAGATTATGTTCATTATCTTGATTTGGGGCAAGTTTTTCACCTATGTACACAAGTTAAAACTTACCAAATTGTATACTTTAAATATATATGGTTTATTAAATGACAATTATACCTCAATAAAACTGTCAAAAAAGGGGCAACTTAGTGAGAAATTCTGTCTCTGAAGAGTTAAAAGTTGTCATTAGAAAATACTCCACTAACTTGAAGTGTTTCTTGGTTCTCATTTGGAAATATAAAATGATGACTAAAAACTACTCAATATGCATGCCAAATTGAAGCTGATTAACCTCTGACCTTTCTGCATCATTTAATGAGGCAGCATGCACGCTGGCACGAAGAAGGTTCTGTCAAAATGCTGAGTTTGAGATGATTCTTTTTCTGCAGCTCTTTGTTTTGCTCCCAGCCCACCTAATTTGACTCTTGTCATGTTCATAGAGGCCGAGGGCTTTCTGTGAAGCCCAATCAGTCACAGTTGTTGGCAGAACCAGCCGGGTAGAGAATGATAGTGTTGTGGCTTTTCCTGTATAAAAAGATGTGTGTGAGAAACAGAAAATAAAATTTCCTTTTGTCTCTGGTCAGTACAACTTAGCAATTATTATGGTATTTGAAGAAAACGTCAGCATAGTAATTTTGTTTAGGTTATTTTGTATCTTGATGAACCAAGAAAAGAGAGTGAATGCAGAGATAGGTGTTGTATGATAGAGAGCCGGCTGAATTTTCTGTGCTATATACAAAGACTGAAAACAAATTGCCCACAGATTGAAATCGTTTCCATGGGGTCACAAATGTCAACAACATCTTTCAGAATTGGTTTTCTTTTTAAAACTGGGAATTTCTTTCACGATGTCATCCAGCTATGAAAACGAGCCTCACATGAAACATGTTCCAAGCCTTTAGAGGGCAACTTGGAACTTTTAGTGATACATCATTCTTTATTTCTATTACTATTATAATCATGACCAGTACCATCATTAGACAGTTACTGTCATGTGCGGAGATTAAAAAAAAAACAGGTGAACTACACATTTAAAACAATGTGAAAATTAAGTCTCCTTTTATATAGTTTCATTTAACCATGTGATGTCTGTAGATGATGAAGTTCCTATAATTTTCACATAAGCAATGGAGACTTTCTTTCTTTCTTTCTTCTTCTTCTTTTTTTTTTTTTGAGGTGGGGGTCTTACTCTGTCACCCAGGCTGGAGTGCAGTGGCATCATTTTGGCTCACTGCAGCCTTGACTTCTTGGGCTCAAGCAAATTCTCCTACTTTAACCTCCTGAGTAGCTGGGACTGCAGATGCGTGCCACCAAGCCTGGCTGATTTTTTTGTATTTTTTGTAGAGACAGGGTTTCACCATGTAGCTGGGATTACAGGTGCCCGCCACCATGCCCATCTAATTTTTTTGTATTTTAGTAGAGATGGGGTTTCACTAGGTTGGGCAGGATGGTCTTGACCTTCTGACCTTGTGATCTGCCTGCCTCAGCCTCCCAAAGTGCTGGGATTACAAGGGTGAGCCACCATACCTGGCCAGGATGATGACTATTAGTATGAGGTTAAGGTAAATCCTTCTAGAATCTTCCTATCATCATTACATAAAGTTGTTTAAAGGACTATAAAGGTTGTTATGGGGATAGGCCATGATGTAAGGTGATTTTCTTATTCATGCACATGACTGAGGACAAAACATAAACTTTAGCAAGAAAGGACCACTTAGCCATCTATCTCACCTCTTTTAGCAGCATACATGCATTCAATAATACTCATGGAGTAGCTACTATTTAGGAATACACATAGGTAATAAGCAATCACTTAAGGATATGGCAGCACAGAGTTATGATCTGGGTATTTGAAGGGGCAAAGAGAAGACTCCTAACTTCATGTTGCGGAAGAGTAGTGGTGCTCAGAAAAGGCTTTCTGGATGTCTCAGCTAAGATCTGAAAGACAAATTGGTGTTACCAAGGAAGAAGGAGTGAGGAGGTAGAGGAGGTTGAGGCAGAGGCCAGCACACACGAACACTCAGAGGAGACAGAGAAGTGGCCTGACGTGTTTGTAGAGCTGACTATAGTCTGTCTAGTTGGGGAATAGAATCTATGGAGGAATGGTGGGGCATGCAACTGGGGAGGAAAACGAGGGTCAGAGTAAGACCTGCCGTAAAGGTCAGCGCAGAGTCATTCAAGTAGTTTAAGCAGGAGACTCACTTGTTTAGAATTTCATTCTAGAAAAGACTTAATATTGTTTTATAAGAAGAAAAACAGATTTGAAAGCAGATGATTTCTAAAATATTATTATAACATTTTATTAAATATAGGAAGATTAGCAAACGTGATTTATTTAGCTCTTTTTAGATACATGTTTTGGGTAGTTTTCATTCTATTTCATTGTAATACGGCTTTTGAAATAGACTCATGTTCTTATGTGACTATATAATTCAGAATTTAAAGCCACAAGTGAAAGGCTACTTCCCTTGGACTTGAGGAGACAGAAGCCGCTCCCATTTTACTAAACTAGGAAAAAAAAATCTTTATGCATCAAATACATTAATAGTGTTCTCACAAATACAGATTTCAAGAAAACCAACTAAAATGAAATAGAAAAGAGGGGAGAATGCTGTTATACTTACTTATTATGCTAGTTGGGTTTGTATTTTTTGACTTAATTAGGAAAACTCAATATATTTGGGAAGTGGAAATTAAGATGTCAAATCTCTCTCTCTCTCTGTGTATGTGTGTGTGTGTGTGTGTGTGTGTGTAATTTTTGTTTGTTTTTTTTTTTGTAAAGACAAGGTCTTGCTATGCGGCCCAGGCTGGTCTAGAAACTCCTGGACTCAAGCAATCCTCCCACTTTGGCCTCCCAAAGTGCTAGGATTAAGTGCTAGGATTACAGGCATGAGCCACCATGTCCAGCCACGTATCTGTATTTTGAGGTCAAGGTTTTCTATATAGCTATGCATGAACCCATACATGAAGTAATCAATTTATGTATTCAGCAAACATTTATAAGTACAAATCATATACCAAGCATGTTGCCAGAAGTATGAATGAAACAGGCAGATATAGCCCTTGCTCTCATGAGCACACTGTCATTGTGTGAGGAAGAGACACGTTGACTAACCACTTGTAGGGATGGTAGCCTGTCCTCACTGTCAGTGCAAAACTTTCTGATGTCTGGCAGTAGTAAGCTTGAGTGCCAGGTATAGGAAGGAGATTTGGATATCTCTCTCCAGTGTTTGAAGAATCCCTGTAAATTCTCCAACCTATATTTATGTTCGATGAACTCCTAGCTCTTAATCAGTCATCAGCACTATATTCCTTTCTGATATGACTTATTTGATCAATTCCAGTTTTTCAGTATTTTTTTTCCCTTGCAAGGCAGGAGTTTTGCTGAAAAACCTCATCTTTGGAGGGTAAGAGAGCTGGATTGGAAGTCACTTGACCACTGTAGGACCAAGGAAGAGGTTGGAAAGGTGGAGTTTGAAACATACTCTTCGTAGAGAAGCTGTGAAGCCTGGGCATGGCCTGGACATTCTATAATTTTTGGTGTTTGTTAAGCCCTGCACTACGTTAAATAGAACTGTTTTTTTCGTAATTAAAAGTGCTTTTCAATGGTTATTATCATTTTTGCTTTACAAACCTCTTATAGGTTGAAGTCCATATCCTTTTTTAATTGGTGAGCAAGGTGGGATCCATGGAGCTTAAGTTGAATGACAGGCTCTGTGATTCCTATATTTACCTTAAATCATTTCTTATTTGCCCATGCTAAGTCACAGGATTGGTTTGATTGCAGAGTAGGCGCTTTAATTAAATGAATGGGTGTGAAGCTGGGCCCATACTGGATTGACTACACTAAGGCACGGTCAGGCTTGTACCTTTTTATTTACTTATTTATTCATTTTAGGCCTGTATCTTAAAAGCATTTTATGCATCTTTGATTGGATTAGAATAATCATAGCTGATGAAACATCATAGAGGTGACTTGTTTTAATTTCTTTAGTTTTTATTTGGTAATGAGATTTGTTTGAAGGTACATCTAGATGTGGAAAAGCAAATCTGCAGCACTCATTTGAATGCTTTTCATTCATGTTTTCACTGTGTTTCTTTCTTTTAATTCTAGAAACAAGTCTTCTCTTCTTTCTGCAGCACATTGCAAAAAGTTTGCCCTCTTAGCTTCTGGAGCTCCCTGATAAAACAGTCATAGCCAGTGGCATGTATGCTTCATTATTTGATGTACTGCAAGAAAAAATAAAACTGTATATGTTGCCTAAAGTTGGCTTCATAAACTGTATGTCTGAACAACTAATCATTCTCATAGAGAGAACTGTATTTCATATCATTATGGACCTTAACAATTCAAATCCGTTTGTTCAATACTGTTGGTGCATGACTCATTGAAATCAATTTTTTTCTGTCAGGCTGTACTGTGGGTATGTATATACATTGAAGACAGTCTTAAATGCTTCTAAAGCTTAATTAATGGAACATTACAGACACATGGAAAACCCCTTGTGGTAGAGTTCCCTATTCTGCTGCTCGTGCCTGATTTGCTTCAAATGTGGTTTCTCCACTTTAGAGAGAAACTGGTATATACAGTGGCTCTGGGAATTAGTGGAAACCTCTTAACATTTACACAGAGATATAGGTACAGTATAACTAATACATGGATCCTGTTTGATTTAAAATGTTGTCGCTTTTGTTTCCTATTTTTCAAAATCCCAAAAAGTGATTTGGTGGACAGAGCCAAAGGGAATCCACAAACCGTAAAGACAAATCATCCTCATCTGATGGTATTGTAGTTACAGAGTATTTAACGATCCCATGGAACTCCTGTATGCCAAAGCTCTTGTGATCTCAGAAACAATCAGTTGTTTATTTCATTAAATAA
The DNA here is from genome assembly GCA_004027715.1 of Plecturocebus donacophilus. NCBI lineage: Eukaryota > Metazoa > Chordata > Mammalia > Primates > Pitheciidae > Plecturocebus > Plecturocebus donacophilus. Next base: position 11,610 of record PVKP010010484.1, read on the forward strand.
CTGGGCAGTGAGCCGTGGAAAACAATTCTGGCTTTGTTTCTGGGAAAAGCTGAGTTTAAGGCATGGATCTCTGCTTATTAGCTATGAGATCCTGAGCAAGGTTTTTTTTCCTTCTTCACCTCTGTCAACTTCTGTTCATCTGCAACATGGGGCCAGCAATAGTATCCATCTGTGAGGGGGTTGTGAGGACTAAATGGGACAGTGTGGGTAAAGTATTTAGAAGAGGGCCTAGCATATTGGCAGTACTTGACAAATGTGGTTTTACTTCTGTCAGCCTCTCAGTTGCGTAACTGGGCCCTGAGGAAAGAGGACCTTCTCTGTAATGTTGCTTGTGGTTTTGCTTGTGCAGGAATTTGCCTGCCCGAGAATGGAAAGCTGTGGCCAACATTAACCGATGTTCTCAGAGCAAGGGGGACCCTTAGGAGGAGCAGGGTGTAGATGGAGAATGCTTTGCCAGGGATCAAAAGACATGGGCTCTTGGCCAAGGTTCAAAACTTTGTGACTTGAGATTTTCTGGACTACTTCCTCATCTCTTCAGTGCCTAGCACACAGTAAGAATTTGTAAAGATTTGTTAACTAGATTAAAGAATTAATCTGTAAAATGAAGTGATTGGATGGAACCATTTAACCCATGTCCTTTTACCGGGCTCCCCTTCCTCATGGAGGAAGTTTCTTAATGAATGGACATCTGCTCTAACTCTGCCATGTGGAACTTTCTCTGGGCACTTCCAGTTGCTTTGATTGTCAGGGACTCCAGTTTTGGGTGGTAGCATGCTTCTGGGAATGGCAGTGGTTTAAGGAAGAAGCTTCAGTGGGATAAAGAGATGGCTTTGTCAGAAGATGCTAAAAGAAAGAAGTAGAATGCTTCCATAGACAATCAGCCCTGTACGCTCCATTGTCCCCAAAGCACAGGCCTGCTCTATCTCCTTGACATTCTCTATAGCTAGGACTAAGTCCAGTCAAACTCTACCTTTTATGTTTATTTGAATCCTTTGGTAATTCTGTTTCTCTTCAGGATTGCCCTTGGAATTTTAACCCAACAGCCCAAAAGGTCTTCAACGAGGGCAAGTGTAGGGGAGGGGAGCAGTGAGATGATTTAACTTCATCATGAACTATCAGGAATGCATCTGGACCCTAAGGAGTTTCCAGGGCTGATCATGCTGCTTTCTTTCTACTCTTTTAGGGTTGACCACAAGAACAATTCATGAGAAGTTGTTCGTGTCCTTGTGCTCCAGTGTAATTTGAGGTTTCTTTCACACTCATTATACTTGGGTATGTCAGGTTGCCAGTATCATAACAAAACCTGAGCTGCCTTGTTCTTAAACTTTGGGAGACAGAGGAAAAAAGGAACTAGAATGGTGAGAAGTGAATTTTGGACAGGTCTGATGAAGTCAGAAGTGAAATCACCTTTGCAAAAATTATAGCTGAGAACATTATTCCAATGAAAGTGATCGGAACTAACTGACTCCATCTTGCTTCTGACCTTCAAGCTGTCCCTGTTCATTCCTGGGCCTAGGGGAACTAACTTTTGGAGGAACTTACTTTATAGTTTAACTTTGAAACAAGTTACAGCTGACAATAACAGGCCTTTCCCCAGACAAATCCCCTACCTGCCTAGGGACTAGACTGCCTATGCAGGATTAACAAATTAGCCACAAAATTTAAAATTATGGAGGCTGCAAGATTCTGATCCTCCCCAAATTGCTCCTGGGAATAACATCACTATTGTAAAACCTAAGATTAGGGCTTGAGGTACTTTGCAGACCTACTCAGTGGATCAGCTGGCACCATTCAGATCGATAAACTGGCTCGTGTGGTCTTATGGCCCCCACTCAGGAACTGAACTCAGCACAAGAGGACAGCTTTGACTCTCTATGATTTCATCTCCGAACCGACCAATCGGCACTCCCCACTTTCCAACACCCCTACCCACCAATATCCTTAAAGAAAACTGATTTGTGTAATAATAAAACTCCATTCTCCCGTACAGCCGACTCTGCATGAATTAAACTCTTTCTTTTTTTTTTTTGAAACAGAGTCTCTGTCACCGAGGCTGGAGTGCAGTGGTGATCTGGGCTCACCGCAACCTCTGTCTCCCAGATTTAAGCGATTCTCCTGCCTCAGCCTCCCGAGTAGCTGGGATTACAGGCGCCCGGCAGCCACCACACTCAGCTAATTTTTGTATTTTTAGTAGAGATAGGGTTTTACCATGTTGGCCAGGCTGGTCTTGAACTCCTGACCTCAAGTGATCCACCCACCTCAGCCTCCCAAAGTGCTGGGATTATGGGTGTGAACTACCATGCCCGGCCTAAACTCTTTTTCTATTGTAGTTCTCCTGTCTTGATAAATCAGCTCTATCTAGGCAGCAAGCAAGGAGAACCCACTGTATGATTACAGCAGTTTAAGAAAATAAAGTGGAGATAATACATAGTATGATATTTAGACTTACTATGTATCAGGTATTGTATAAGCTTCTAAAATACATCACTACTCTGAATCTTCTGGGAGGCTGGAGGGGGAGAATAGCTTGAATCTGGGAGGCAGAGTTTGCAGTGAATTGAGATAGTGCCACTGCACTCCAGCTTGGTGACAAAGCGAGACTCCATCTCAAAAAAACCCAAAACCAAAAACCAAAAAACAATTGCAGACTCTTAAGCCCTATCCCAGACCTTTAATCAGAACCTGCATTTTTAACAAGAGCTGGATGATTCACATGCACGTTAAAATGTGATGAACCAACAGCATAGAAAAATCCTGGTTCTCTGAGTGATCATATGGAGCATGGCTTTTCTGATAACTGTTCCTCTCACTTTAGGAGTGTTACAGCAGGAATAAGCATAAGCATCTGTGGTAAGCCACTGTAATGTGGGGTCTCCTTGTTACAATGGCTTAGCCCTCATCCTAAATAATGCCATATTGTTATCCTGGTTTTAAGGATGAGAAAAGTGCGATTTAGAATGGGTATCTTCAGGGCTCTGACAGGAAGTAGGATTCAACTTGAGTGGTTTGAATAAAGAGATTAAGGATGGAGGGCTGGTATAAGGGCAGGGTTAAGTATAGAGGGCTGGTGTAGGGTTATTCCCAGGAAGCTTGGCAGTAAAGGGAAGGAAACCGACTGGTGGCTGAACATAGTCTGGGGGTCAGGAACCTGAATATATTGGTGGGCAGTGGGAAAGGAGCCAGTAGAACGGAAAAGACTAAGGTTAAGAACCATGTTTGATGGGATCTTGAAGGAGGGGAAGAATAAAACAATGGTCTAGGCTGGGCTCGGTGGCTCACACCTGTAATCTCAGCACTTTGTGAGGTTGAGATGGGTGGATCACTCTTGAGGTCAGGAGCTCACAACCAGCCTGGGCAAGATGGTGAAGTCCCTTCTTTACTAAAAATACAAAGATTACCCGGGCATGGTGGTGTGTGCCTGTAGTTCCATCTGCTCAGGAGGCTGAGGCAGAAGAATTGCTTGAACCCAGAGGCAGTGAGCTAAGATCATGCCACTGCACTCTAGCCTGAGTGACATAGTGAGATTCCATTTCAAAAAAAAAAAAAAAAGCATGGCCTGAGGGGAGAGGACGTTTCCTCTGAGATGAAGTGAAGCAATAAAGATGTGTGCGGAGGTGGTCAGTGTGTGATGTGTGTGTGTGCGCCTGTGTGAGTGTGTGTGCATGAGTGTGACTAGGCTTGAGGGAGCTCATACCTTCCCTATGAAGTAGAAGATGAGGTCTTGTTCTGAGAGAGAAGGGGCCATTTCCTGCACTAGTTTGAGGAGATCCTGTGTGAATCAGGGAGGGAAAATGGTGAGTAGATGTAGGGGAGGGCTGTGAGTAGCGTGAACATCTCTGCTGCTTTAAGTCTCTCTGCTTTGTTCCTGGGCACAGGTGGTCAGATTAGAGAATCACTGTGGTCTGGTAGGAAATTGTAGTTTTTGATGAGGAATATCCTCTATTAGATACAGTTTGGTAGAGAATTTCCTCTGAGTAAAATCTGGACAATGGCATCATATCCTGAACCAGCACACAATATTTGAGGCAGTAAAATGGCATGATCATTTCTTTGTCCTTTGGTAGAAGCTGCAACCTGGACCCAGGGCTGAAGCCCATGTGTTCCCCTGGTTGCTTCAAGAGAACAAGACTGTGTATAATAGAGCATTCTGCTTCCGATTCACTAACTCAAGCCCCTGTTCAGAATTCACATGTGAGAAAATTATTTGGAAGGTGCCATAACCAGAGCTGACTGCCAACAGTTCTGTGTATTGTGCCAGACAGCATGGAAAGGTGGGGACTTGCCCTGGGGGACTCAAGGTGCTTGTCACCTACTCAGCAGGCTCTGGCTGGCGATGCTGAAGTCCCTGGGACATTGCCATCTGATAATCATCTCCACATTAGTAGGCGTTGCTGGCCAAACCATCAGGCCAGCTGGTGGCTTCTCTTTGGCAGCTGTTTCAAGAAAAGGATTTCTTTTACAGAGACAATGGATTTTTTCATCCATGTTCGAATGGATTTGGGGGTCTCTGCAACAGTGCTAAATTGTTTGTCCAACTTAAAAAAAATAAGTGAACAGGGACATGTAATTTTTGACCTCCCTGTAATTTCTGACTGTAAGTCTACAGAGTTAAAGTGCTCCACATTGTATCTGCTGTATGTAAGCATTTCTGAATACTTTTTTCATGTTGGAATATCATGTTGTATATAGGCAGGGGATGAGTTTAGGAGCATTATTAAATGTTGTCACAAGTTTCATAGAAAGTTTACATTCACATAAGATAATATGGTATAATGCATGAATTACTAGACATTTAATTACATAATATTTTTAAATATAAATTCATTAAATAATTGTATATAAAATTTTCAACCTTTTTTCTTAACTTCAGGAATAAAATAACCAGGGCTTCTTGGGAGAATAACCTTGTTTTGAACACTGTTTTTTTTTTAACAGAAAAAACAAACTTGATTGTCTATTCATTTATTAAATAGAAAGAAGAAAAATAAAAAGTAGTTAATGGAATAATCATCTGCTTTAGGTTTGTCATATATTTCTGGCTAAGTAGTGTATTTTGCTTTGGAAAAAACTATTCATTAAATTTATTTTCTAGTTATAGCAAACATATAAAAAGTAAGCATGCATGAAAAAAAGTCTTCATAGATGTTGATAAATGGAAAAAGCAAGTTATAAAATAATACACATTGTATGATTCCCAATTTTATAAAACCAAAAAGTAATATATCTACATACTAGATATACAGAGATTAATTTGCATGTATCTAGGTGTGTAAAAAGTAATTGGAAGTAATGCTGAGATTTTAATTTCATTTGTTATTGACTTTCTTGCATTTCCTGTTTCCCTGGATGCAGGTACTTCTCATGTGTTGGCAGATGAGGGTAAGTTCTTCAAAATAAAGAGCATGATGCTTCTCAGATGAGGGTGGTGACTGAGGCCTCTTGATGACCTTAAAGTTCTGAATGTCATGTTATTTTCCAGGAGAAGGTGATGCAAAATTGAAGGCCTGAAATAACTGAACCCTCTTTTTTCCTCAAAATAAAAAAATGTATATGTGGTATATTCATTTATTTTTGTTGTTGTACTGTCGGCACTATATATTTGAGGCTTGGATAAAATTTACATAATCAGAAAAAAATTATTAAAAAATAAAGGAAATTTCCAAGTGATGACTATGAACAATTTGTTAATCTATGGAAAATGTACCTGACTTTAAGTCAAACAAATCACATTCATTGCATTAACAGTCATAAGATGATGGTTAAGGAAATAAAAATGGAGAGAGGCCAAGGACGAAATTGAATATATGGCACACATTGCCACTGTGTGTCTCTGGCTGGTATATCAGCCATCGCAAACATGCATGTCTTGGGTATGACAAACTGTTACAGAGAAGATACTAAGTGCTGAACAGATTCTGCTTTATATAGCAAAGACATTTTATTGCAGCCTTGGAGCCAATATAGTCTGATTTTTTGAAGACAAAAACACACCCACAATTTAAGCAGGCTCGAGGGATGCACATGGTGAGACATCAAGCCCAAGGCAATTTATTGGCAGAATTAAATTCTGGCTAATTTCCTTAGAGCCAGAGTGTCCAGCGCTCTCATTAACTGCACTAGTTACCAACGGAAAATTTATCTTTCAGTGTAGGGCACTTTGCTGAAGTGGAGCCAGCCTCCTGAGAAGTGCCTGGAAGATTGGTTTGGAGTATTCTGAAGTGGTTTGGGGCTGCCCAGAGACTCATGGGCATGGTACAGTGACTCCTGTCAGGGACTCCTTTGGCCTCATAGGTAGGTTCTGAAATGAGACCTTGTGCTCATGCCAGGCCCTGTAGCTAAGACAGCTTCTGTGTGTTATTGTGTGGGAAAATGAGGTTCAGCTCCACAGCTCCCCTCCCAATCACTGGGAGAGGAATGTGAAAGGCAGAGCAGCGGACCTGGAGGAGGAGTGCACAGTGGTGGAAGCACAAAGGCAGGAGATGGTTCTGGAAAAGGCTCCAGTCACAGTCACTTCCAGGGCAGGAGAAGCCATAGTCAAGGATAATTGCAAGCCAGAGAGCATGCAATTTATTGAGAGTTCAGGCTTTTTGGGAAAGTGTAAAGAAGTGAGAGGATTGGGACGGGAGGTAAAGATGCCAAGGTTTGCTGCAGCGAGGTGCAGGAAGGGTAAGCTGGGGTGTGATGGGGTAGGAGGTAAAATCAAAATGCCTTTGGATTTACCGGGTGAGTGGTTATCATGCAATGCAGAATTTTAGAATGTTCTCTATGATAACTTTTGCGTTTTTACTCAACAAACTCCCATTATCCTATTGTGTTTTCTGTTTGTTACTGTAATCAAGAAAAGGCATGCCTTTTATTAAGTGACACTCAAGTAAAGGAATGACCATATTTATCTTCTTCCTTCCTTCCTCCCTCCCTCCCTCCTTCCCTTTCCTCTCGTCTCGTCTCTTCTTCTCTTCTCTTCTCTTCTCTTCTCTTCTCTTCTCTTCTCTTCTCTTCTCTCTTCTCTTCTCTTCTCTTCTCTTCTCTTCTCTTCTCTTCTTTCTCTTCTCTTCTCTCTCTTCTCTTCTCTTCTCCTCTCCTCTTCTCTGCTCTGCTCTGCTCTGCTCTTCTTTTGAGTCTCACTCTGTTGCCCAGGCTGGAGTGCTGTGGCATTCTCGGCTCACTGCAACCTTTGCCTCCCAGGTTCAAGTGATTCTTGTGCCTCAGCCTCCCAAGTAGCTGGGCCTTCGCCACCATGCCCAAGTAATATTGTATTTTTAGTAGAGATAGGGTTTCGCCATGTTGGCCAGGCTGGTTTTGAACTCCTGACCTCTGGTGATCTGCCTGCCTTAGCTTCCCAAAGTGTTGGAATTACAGGTGTGAGCCACTGCACCTGGCTTTAACTTCAGTCTCTAAATTGGCTAACAGCTTAATGCAATGAGATGGGGTGATATTAGGGACTATGAATGACTGCACTTTGGCCATATTGGAGAACATGGCTGTCAAAGAGATGTGGGTATCTCACCCTTCCTGTATACTATGGTCTGAATTATGTGTTCCTCCCAATTTCACATGTTGAAACATAATTACCAAGGTGATAGTATAAGAGATGGGGCCTTTAGGAGGGGATTAATCATGAGAGGTATGCCCTCGTTAATGGAATTATACCCTTTTAAAGGGCTTGAGGGAGTTTGGCCTCTTTTTTGCCCTCTTGCCCTTCTGCCTACTGCCTTTGAAGACACAGCAATAGGCACCATCGTGGAAGCAGAGAGCAGCCCTCACCAGAGACTGAGTTTGCTAGTGCCTTGATCTTGGACTTCCCAGCCTCTGGAACTATAAGGAATAAATTTATGCTGTTTATAAATTACCCAGTCTCAGATATTTTGTTATAGCAGCACAATTGGACTAAGACACTATGGTAAAAGACATGGCAGAAATACTTTGGATTTATCCTGTAGGAGTTCACCTTGGGACTATGTTTATTTTCCCTTCAGGAAGTGTTTTTCCTGGCTGGGCATGGTGGCTCATATCTATAATCCCAGCACTTTGGGAGGCTGAGGCAGGCAGATCACCTGAGGCCAGGAGTTCAAGACAAGCCTGGTCAACATGATGAAACTAAAAATACAAAAATTAGCTGGGCATGGTGGTGTGCACCTGTAATCCCAGCTACACAAGAGGAGTCCGAGGTAGGAGAATCACTTGAAGGAGGCACAGGTTTCAGTGAGCTGAGATCATTCCACTGCACTACAGCCTGGGAGATAGAGTGAGACTTAGTCTCAAAAGAAAAAAAAAAAGAAGTGTTTTTCCTTTTGAGGGAGAGACTAGTGTATGTGTCATTTTAGGCATTGGGATGATGCCATCCTGAGATGTGAGGAACTCTGAGATGAAAGAACAAAATGGGCCGGGTATGGTGGCTCACTCCAGTAATTTCGGCACTTTGGGAGGCCAAGACGGGCAGATCACTCGAGGTCAGGCTTTTGAGACCAGCCTGGCCAACATGGTGAAACCCCATCTCTACAAAAAGTACAAAAATTACTTGGGTGTGGTGGAGTTTGCCTGTAGTCCCAGCTACTCAGGAGGCTGAGGCAGGAGAATGGCTTGAACCTGAGAGGCAGAGGTTGCTGTGAGCTGAGATTGCACCAGTCTGGGTGACAGAGTGAGACTCTGTCTCAAATGAAAAAAACAAAAAACAAACAAACAAAAAACAGGATGGTTTGAGACATGGGATATCATTGGAGCTAACAAGAGAGGGTGTGATTAGAATACCTAGAGCATAACCAGAGAGTCACTAGAAGAAAAAAAAGAAAGGAAAAGTTGAGAAAGTTAAAGATTCTGCTACGAATTGCAGTCTAGCTGTGAGAAACTGAAAAAGTTAGAGTAGCTTTATCAGTAGATGTCTGGAGGAGCCAAGTAGAATGATTTACTTTATATGCCTAAGAAAATGTCTGCAGAAAATAAATACAGGAAATAGGAGTCTGGATTGAATGGGTAGGCATCCTTCAAAGGATTCCCTAAGTCCACAAGGTACCTGAGAGGACTATTTCATCTATTCTGATAGACTTGGTGTTTTAGGATGAGAAATTCCCTTAGTGAATATGGCATATAGTAAGCTATGAATGGCCAGATGGTAAAATTTTTATGTCTAAATACTGCTTACTTATTTACACACCCTCTGTGGTTAAAGAGGCTCACATTGTCACTTACTTTTTGCTTTATGATGCTTCTGTCCCTGTAATTCTTTGTGTGTTAAAATGCAACCTCTTTTCAAGATATCAGTGTCCTTGCCCCCCAGTAAGCTTCCCTAGCTCATAGGAAAGAAAGAGTAATTTTATGGCCACAGTTTTTTCTGATGCCACTGGAGAGCATAAATAACAATTTAGGCAAAGTATTATGAGAAGTCTTTCAGTAATGTCTAGTTTGCAGATGTAAATATAATAGGGAATTTTCTTTTTTTAAAAAAGATTCCCCTCAGCTTTATTAAGGTATAAATGACATAAAATTATATATGTTTATTGTGTACAATATGATGTTTTGATATATGTACACATCGTGAAATGATTAAATCAAGTAAATTAACATTTTTTGTGGTAAGAACATTTAAGATCTACATTCTTAATTTTGAGGTATATATTATTATTAACTGCAGTCACCATACTGTACAAGAGATCTCCAAAACATAATAATCTGATTTAACTAAAACATTGCACCCTTTAACCAGCATCTCTCCCCCACCCTCACTATCTCAGCCTCTTGCAACCACGATTCTGCTCTCTGCTTCTGTGAGACTGATATTTTTAGATTCCACATGTAAGTGAGATCATACAGAATTTGTCTTGCTATGTCTAGCTTATTTCACTTATCATCATGTCCTCCAACTTCATTCATGATGTTACAAATGGCATAATTTTTTTTTCCTTTTAAGTCTGAATAGTATTCCTATGTACATAAATGCCACATTTTCTTTATGCATTCATCCTTCGATGGACTAGATTGATTGATTCCATATCCTGGCCATTGTGAATAAGGCTGCAGTGAACCTGGGAGTGCCAATATCTCTTTGACACATTGATTTCATTTCCTTTGGATAAATACCCAGAAGTGGGATTGCTGGATCATATGGTGGTTCTATTTTTAACTTTTTGAGGGCCCTCCAAACTGTTTTCTATAATGACTGTACTGATTTTCATTCCTACCAACAGTGAACAAGGGCCCCCTTTTCTCCACATCCTTGCCAACAATTGTTATCTTTCATCTTTTGGTTAATAGCTATTCTAACAGATCTGAGGTGATATCTCATTGTGGTTTAGATTTGCATTTCCCTGATGATTAGTGATGTTGAGCATTTTTTCATAGACCTATTGGCCATTAGTATGTCTTCTTTTGAGAAGTGTCTAATCAGATCCTTTGCCCATTTTTTGATCGAGTTGTTTGTTTCCTTGCTACTGAGCTATTTGAATTCATTATGTACTTTGGATATTAACCCCTTATCAGATGTATGGTTGGCAAATTTGCAACATGTAACAAGCCATACAAAGCAAGGTGGCATTATTGTTGAGTAGTTCTAGGCAAGAACTTCTGACTATTTAGCCTGTGTTAGAGTGTGGTTCTAGGGCCATCTGCATGAGATTAACTTGTTAAAAGACATATTACATGTGAAAAGTTTTCTTAAAAATGCAGATTCCTGGGCTCTACCCCAACCTGCTGAGCAAAAATTGCTGGGAGTGAGTCTCAGTGATCTGAGTTTGCAAACTTTCCAGATGATAATAATCCACAATAAAATGTTCAGATCCCCAACTTAAGGAAAGGAAGAGAGTATAGAATACCTTGCCCCCCCCTTCTTATTGCAGCTGGGTCTGCTCTGAGTTCTCTTGGTTTTGGAGATCACATTTAAATTCTTGCTCCTAAAGCATGGTCGGTGGACCAGCAGCCTCGGCATTACATAGGCACCTGTTAGAAATGTAGCATCTCAGGCCCCATCCCAGTCATACTGAATCAGAATCTGCATTTTAACAAGCTCGCCAGATGAAGTGCATGCACAATTAAAGTCTGATCAGCACTGCCCACCTTACTACGCTAATGTCAAACAGCAGGGGAAGGATTGAGCTGTCAGGTGTGAGGGCGGGGCCCAATAGATAACTCCCTCTTTTTCCCCATCTCCCAACCAACTGAGAGGCAGATCAGGAATCAGATAGGTGGAGGATACCAACTCTTTTTTTTTTTTTTTTTTTTTTTAACTGAGAAAGGCCGTTTTGGAGAACATGACTTAGAGTCAAGTACAGTTATTAACCGTTCCCGGAACTGAATATAACTTCCCAAATGTCTGGCCTCTTTGGCAGCTCTGCCCCACTAAGCTCTCTACATGGCCGAAGCACCAGACCAGAACGCGCCCTTTCGACAGGCAGAGAGAGCCAAAGGGGAAAAGAGCTGAGTCGAGGCTGCCAAGTTTCTGCTTCCAGCCCTAAAAGCCGGTTACTCACGCCTTGCAATGAGGAAGCCAGGAGTCCTATCTAGGTAAGTTGTTCTGCCTGGAAACCCGAGGCATGAGGAATGAGTGCTCTTTCCTAACATCAGATGTAAAAATTCTGAGAGAGCTTTTGTCCCTTTGGAGACCACAAGTTGCGTTGGGCAGCCAGCTCCGCTGGCTTCAGAGTCGCTGTGACGTAGGGTCTCCAATGATGTCTTACGGAGTCTGGGTAAGTAGCCCCTCTGTCCTACCCAGCGACCTCTTAACATGCTGGCTTCCCAGCTGGCAGGGCTGGAGGACCCCATGGAAATCCAGGTGGTGGCTGCATCTGCAGATGAACTTCTGAAGGCTGCAGCCAATTGGCGAGGTATACATTTTTGAGGGTAGAGGGCTGCATTTCACCCCTTGCTAAGATCTCGTTACTTTAGAACCTTCCTTCGATCCATGAAGAAGCTGCTTTTCTTCCCTGCACAGGTTTCTCACCTCCATTACATGAAAATGACTCAGAATTCAGACTGATTTGCTCAATGCCGGATGGTGTGTTGTTAGTGATATGTAAAACTAGGCGTTGAACACCAGTGTGTCTTGCATTGTCTAATCATTTAATTGGCTATAATGATTTCATTATCTGGGTTGTAAAATGGGACAATTGGCAATTTTTTCCAAGTGCTTCCAGGTTGATTATATACGTAAAGAGGAGGAGGTATATAATATATATATGCCCAGTAACTGCTTTTTCAAATCACGTTCATTCCTCTATTTTATTTGAAAGTGTATAGAGTTCACCATAGTTCAAGGAAAGCATTGTGGTAAACAGCCAGCTTAAATGTGAGCAGTGTAAAGAGCAGCAGCTTGCAGAAATATTGCTATAGATGCTAAGACCGAATCCTGCCTCGATGGGGACCACACATAATTGAATCATGTTCAATAGAAGGCCATTACAAAACCGAACTTATTTGCAATGCTAATGTGGGGAAGACAGCTGTCACAGGGAATTAAATATGATCATTCAGAGCTTGAATAAATGAGGTGTCCATTATCTTCTGGCTGTGTTGCAGGCTGCTTGAAGAACACAAATAAATGATACTGTTGTGGTAACCAGCCCATGGCTTTGTCTTTTAGTCATAGAAATGTGAGAGAGATGGAGGTGGGGGCGGAAGACAGGGATACCGAAAAAAGGCTTGGCAGATAAAGATAGGCAAGAGTTTTATGCCCCTTCCCCCAAGAAACCATGAATGCACAGACATAATCAAAACTCTGTTTTTGATGTCTGAAATAGATTTTAATTCTATTAAAGATTTTTGTCAAGATTCATCCTTGCTAAGACTCAAATCACAGCCAGCTCACAAAGGAGGCTGCACATTGAAAGGGTAGAATGGGTAGTAAACGAAGCTGATCCTTTTGTCCCTTCCCCAAGGCCTGCCTTCTCGTCCAAATGGATGATAAAGGTAACAGAGAACTTCTTCACAGATAATCAATCCGCCAATGAGCATAAAAGGTACTTGGATCAGTGCTGTTTTAAAAATGCCATTAATTATCCAATTAACAGAAAGGGAGGCTTCCTTTGATTGGGTCTGAGCAAACTGTCTACAAATCAGTTTTCTTATGTTAATAACAGAGATACTAAGCTGTCATCTTTTGACAAATGCGTAAGAAAGTTGGGAACAATCATAAAAAAAGCACTTAAAGACATAAGACCATCTTTGTTTCCTGAGGACTATCTGATACAGGTAATGCTAGAGCATGGTTTATTAGTCTGAAATTACATGACACTGTGATTGAAAGAGAAAACCTAACCTCTATGAGCAGTGGTCTTTCTTTATGAAAGACAGCTACTGGTGCAAAATGACCCCTTGGAAATAAACTAGGTCTGTGAAAGGGTTGGATTCTTGTCTTTGTGACTTTGTTCTTCTCTATAAATATTAGGAAACTTAGCAGTCATCCAAATGCAAAAATAAAAGAAAAAAATTCATACTAAAAGAAAAAATAGATTATGTGTGTTTGTATCTATTTCTGTACATCCCAAGATACTTAGTATTGGATATTTTCTATATTGTGGTACATAAATTACATTTATGCAGCATATAAATTCAATTCAAGAAGGTGTTGTGTTTTTAACTTCTAAGGGCTCTGGGTGTCTTAGTGCTGTTTGTATGTAAATTCTCGCTAACATGGTGGCTTCAGGCATTTGTGCAGTATTTTAGAAATGAAACACGAGAACTTAACTGGAATTCCAAGAATTTGTAGTGTGACAGAGCTGTATATAAAGATTATTCCTCCACACTCACAAAATAACACTTCTTCTATCAGGGCTCATACATTTTTTAGGTGTTTAAAAATCTATTCCTTTGAGAGAAGATTATTGGTAGGATAGTCATTATGATGGGAAGAGAAAAAATAAACAGGATTTTGAAAAATTCTCCAGCACCCTGGCTTGGAAGGAACTTTAAGGAATGATAGCATTAATGCCTGGGGTGGGAGAGTGGCTACCTCCAGCAGAAGTCATCCTGGATTCAGGATTTCTAATTTACTAGAACCTTGAATAATTTAGTAGGGGATTAAGTATATGTTTTGGCTACAGCCTTAATTTTTTTTCTGAAATAGAATTTTCTGTCTGATTGTAAATATATATGTTTATAATAAAAACTTCAACCAGGACAGAAATGTATGAAATAGCAAGTAAAAGTTTCACATAATTTCAGCCTTCCAGAGACAAAGAGATAATCACTACTGACAGTCTCATTTCAACACTTTTCCCTGTGCAAATCTTTTTTTCTCAAAAATATATGTATGGTGTGATTCCACAAGTTTTATTCACTTAGTTATATGTCAGTAGGCATCTTTTCACATCTACCCATACAAATCTACTTTTTTTCATATCTGCACATATAGATATACTTAATTTTTACAAATGAAACATTCTGTTGTGTATAATCATACTTGTTATAATTTAACCCAAGGGTTGGCAAACTATAGCTTGCCCACCAAATTCTCACTTGTTCGTGTGGATAAAGTTTTATTGGAACACACCCACGCTCATTTGTCAGTTTATTGTCTGTGGCTGCCTTAGTGCTACAGAGGGCAAGGTGAGAAGCTGCAATGCTATACAGCCTTCAGAGCTGAAAGCTGTACAGCTATGTCACTATATTGCCCATTTACAGAAAAAGTTTATCAGCTTCTTATTTAGTCAATCATATGTGTTGAGTTTGTAAATCGATTCTAATTTTGTACCATAAAAATAATATGGCAGTAAATGTATTTGTAAACCCATGTTTGTGTGTTTATTCACTGTTTCCTTAGGATGGGTTCTGAGAGTAGAATTGTGGAGACTTGCCTTAAGTTCTGCAGGCCGTTAGTCTTCTTCCACTTCATAAATTCCTTTGCTAGATGATGTCCCATAACAACCAATGCTTTGTGACATAGATTTTAGAATTAGGAAGACCTGAACTTTCTGCTTCTACAATTATTAGCTGTGTGATTGCACAGGTTTTTGGTTGCAAACAACAGAAATCAAGTCTAGTTAATTAAAGCCAGGAGATTTATTGGGTGTTGTGCAGTCAAGGGTTAACCCAGCAGGCACAGGTTGCTCAAGCCCTGAACTTTCTAAAGAAAGGCCGGTCTTTATGAGGACTGGCCCTTGACAGGCTCCAGGGAGCCTCTGAGTCCTTGGAATATTCCGCTTGGTATGAGTGTTTTTGTACTCCTGAGGCCTTGTGTCGTGTTGTGCCAGTGTGATTTCTGGGGGCTAGACACTGAGTAGTAAAGTAGTGGTCAGACAGGTGCTGCACAGCTATCCAATTGACTGTTAATAAACACACCCTAGACACCAAGACTTGGGTGAGCCTCCATGGTCGGCAATGCTTCTCTTGTGTTGTCACACATCACTGATGGGAGAATTAAGTGCTGTCCATGCAACTCTGCTCAGAGAGGACAACCAGAGACTTGCTCCTGCTTCCTCTTGGACTCCACCCTAGGTGTCTTTTTCCTTTGCTGATTTTATTTTACTTTTAATTTATTAATTTTTAAAGAAATGGGGTCTCACTTTGTTGCCCAGGGTGGACTGCAGTGGCACAATCACAGCCCATTGCAGCCTTGAACTCCTGGGCTCAGGTTGTCCTCCAACCACAGCCTCCCAAGTAACTGGGACTACAGGTGCATACCGCCATGCCTGGCTAATTAAAAACTTTTTTTTTTGCAGAGATAGAGTCTCGTTTTGTTGGCCAGCTGGGTCTTGAACTCCTGGATTCAAGCATTTCTCCCACCTCAGCCTGCCAAAGTGCTGGAATTACAGGTGTGAGCCACCGCAACGGGCTTCTTTGCTGATTCTGATCTTTATCTTTTTGCTGTAATAAACCATAATCATGAGTATATGTAACAGTTTTTCAGAGTTCTGTGAATCCTTCTAGTAATTCACTGAACCTGAGGGTGGGCTTGGGACCCCTGACATCTGCATATGTATGTGTATGCATTGTAGTGAGTAGCTCATACGTGTTATGAGAAGGCTAGAGAGTGAGGCTTGGAATCAAGACAGAACCTACATAAAAAGTATGGTCCATTATATTTCTTGTCAGGTCAGGACCATTGAAATGATCAGGCTCTAACTTTTCTGTTTGTGGCACTCAAGAATCAAAGTTCTGGAGAGTGCTAGCTTAGACTGTGTGCTGCCCTCCTTGTCTTGCTGCACGGGTGGCAGGAGGGAGCTTCTGAGGGAGACAGCATGTAAGGCTGTAGGCCCTTGCTGTGGTGGGAAAACAGTGCACACACCTTGGTTAGCAAGTATTTCCTGTGTTACGGGCACTGAGGATATAGGTAAGACAGGAAAACATCCTGCCCTTAGGGTGCTTATGTTCTGCTAAAGGTAATTCTTCAAAAGGGAATTGATGTGCTATTAGGAAAGAGTTGTGGATGCTGGGTAGTCAAAAGATAGCAACCATTTACTTCAGTAGACAAGTTACTCAACGTTTTTGTAAGTTTCAGTTTCCCTGTCTGCAAAATGGGGATAATAATGATGATCTAATTAGACTATGGTGTGCATTATCTTGAGATAATCTTTATGTTTGGCTTGATTCAAGAAATATTCTTTGAGGATAAGAGAGTTCTAAATTTTGAAATCAAACTTCCAGGGTTCAAACTCCAGTTACTTTTTAGCTCTTGACCTTACACAGGTTATTTCACATCTGAGTTGGAGGGTCTTCATGTATGTACAATCTGTGCGGTCACACAGGTCCCTGAGCTTAGTTTAATACTCTGTTGCTGTTGCCTTGAAATTCTTGGTAATTTTTGAACACGAGGCTGTACATTTTCATTTTGTATTGGGCCCTGTAAATTATGTAGCTGGTCCTATCTCTGAGCTTTAATGTCCTCATGTAAAGGGAGATAGTAATACACACCACGTTATTTTTCAATGGTCTCATTTTAAACTCTTGGTTTAAAAGTTTTACATGAAAAATTTTATCCTTTTCCATCTCTCTCCCTTTCAGATATAATAGTAACACATGGTGCTCATATGGGTCCATTTCATTTAATTTACGTAAAGAAAGCAAAACTCATTTCTTATAGGAAGATGAAATATTAATAAGCCCAAGGCATAGACAAGTTTTATGCTCTGGAATGAAGAATCATACCCTGACTATTTCAGCCTCTTTCACAGACCACTCAGTGTTTTTATATGAAGAAATTGTTGCATTTAAAGCTGAAGACATAACAAAATGTAGAGCAATTCATAAACTTATATAACAGGAATATAACTGGCCCTTGAAGGTTGGTGCTTTGATGTAGAGCATGGTATAAAAGCAAACTTCAGTATTGTTAAATGCCCTCTTATAACTAATTCTTGCAATTTAGGTCCTTGCAATCTAGAGCAGAGATAAATAAAGAACCATGTCCCACTATACTGGAGAAAGTAAATTTGAATGAAAGGTTAAAGTAAAAGGAATAAACCATTTCAGAGTGCTTCAAGCATGACGGCATGGTTGTCTTTTTAAATAAAGTACTTGCATTTAATTTCTACCCATCAGGAGGTAGAAAGAGAAATGGAAAAAAGAGAAAATAGCTTTACAGATCAACAGAGGTCTATTGAGATAATGAGGTCTAAGGTAAGCATGTGTCCAAATCCTGGCAATTGAAAAAATTCATATTTGAATTTCTTTCTTCAACAATAGTAAATTATGTGTTGGGTGTGAAATCTAGTACTATTTGGAGCTCTGACCAAATTTCTTGGAAAACTTTGAGGCATCCAGACATGCCAGTAAGATGCACGCGTGTTTGTGCGTGTGTGTACACCTGTGTTTGTGTGCAGTGTGAAGGTAGGAAGTACTTGAGACTACCTCACGGTGAGGTGGGAGTACACTTTAGATCTGCTTCTCTTAGTGATTCTGTGAAGGCCTGTATGTAAACAAACCAGGATTTTACAATTTGGCAACGAGGGGCTGTTTAAAAATTCAGAGAGAAGCTATATTGAAAACAGAAAAATCTTTGATTTTAAAAAATGCCTGTGGAAAAATAGTTTGTAAAAAGGAAATATACCTGAGTTGACTTAAAAAATGAAATTATTGAAATTTGTTGAATTGAAAAGTATTCCTATAGAAGGAGCAAAAATTTGATTAAAAACAATATAAGTATTCCTTCTGTGATGGGTATGCTAATTACCCTGATTTGATCATTATACATTGTATATGTATATCACAATATCATTCTGTTCCCTGTAAACATGAACAATTATCTGCCAAAAATAATTTAAAAAATTGGATTTAACAAAAAGAAGGAAAAAAGTATTCCTCCTAACTTCATGACTCTACGATTAGCAGTGAAGAAAAGGAAGAACACACACGGCCCTATAAGCAGGCACTGCAGAGTGGGGAGTGAGTGCGGCGCTGGGCATGAAAACGGTGGATCCTCTTCAATGAAGAGCTTTTCATTTTACAATTAATAGAATGTCTGTTTTATTTTGCACCAAATTTAAGCTTACAATGCTACCCCCACTTGAACTTTAACCAGTAAGAGGAAAACGAGCATTGGCATGGGGTCCAGGGGATGGGAGCGTGAGAAGAGCACGTGGTTTTAAAATTCATCGTTCATTAGTTCATGTTTGTAGGCTGAAAGCTTCTCTTCCAACCTCAAAGGTCAACAGTGTAATAATGCTCCTTATTATCATAATTATTATAAATAGTTACCTTTTGCCACTTTGACTGTGCCACTTTGAAAAATTACTTTTGAAAATAATTTTTCTTCAGTCCTCCCCTCCCCCTCAACCCTGAGAGTGGGGAGAGGGAATTACTGGTGTTGAATCATGCAGGGACTCAGAGGGTACAGAAGTGGTGGGCACTGCCAGGCCACACACAGTGCTTATGTCTGGGAGGGATTAGTGAAGAGTAACACAGTATCAGTGGTTTCCCGTCCTGCAGTGGGAAAGTGATTGGATTTCAATTTGGAGGCTTTGGGGTTGAATCTGGAGTTCAGTAAAGCTGCTTGTAGTACGCAAGTGACAAATCCTTTTTGTGTGTTCATGTAAGGTATGTATTGGATTTTTTTCAAGGATCCCAGAGATAACATAACTTGAATCCATGACATGGAGTTGGTCAAAGTGTTAGGGAGAAGTTCAGCTGGGTTCTACAGCATAAATAGGGACTTAAGTTGATAAAATAGTCTAGATTTTAGGTTTAGCAATCTGCATTTTTTTATTAAGCTTGAAAAAGGAACGAAAGAGGTTTCCGCAAAACAACTTCTTTAAGATGTTCCTCAAGAAGGATGTGTGAAACACCTTGTAATTGGTAGAATTTTGGGAAAATCAGAAACATGAGGTTAAAAACCTAAAAATAGAATGCCTCCTATGGGACCTGGACAATTTATAAGAGGGATATTATGTTTTTCATGTTAATGAAACAATCTTGGATTTGAATGTAACTTGCTGTGATGTAATTAGGCAAATAGGCTGGTGCCCTGCTAACTAGAAGGCATACTTCACCTTAGGCAGTTGTTTAGTTCTAGCCTTGCTAGAATTTCTCTTACCTGATTTTGGTCATTGAATGAGCAGACAGATACCTTATACTCAATGTTTCAGCCTTGATAGTGTCATTCAAGTATGAACTACGATATACTATGATAGTTGGCTAATTTGTAGAGTGTTATATACCAGGACAATCTCCCAGACGTAGTTGAGATTCAGGTGTTTAAAAGACACTCTGTAGCACTTGCAATCAAAATGAAAACCTCTCAACAACGTTTTACTTCTGTTACTGACTGACTGATTCTAATACCCAGTCTTTTCTTCTTACCATTTCTCCATCCTTAATAGGATTTAGGAATATTTTGACATTGGAAGAAGAAAGATGCTGGGCGTCCCAACCAGATAAAAAGCACCAGCAAAGGCACAGAGGGTTGGAGGTTTAGGGGTGGGGGAGTTGCCCAGAAGGGTCTGGAGCTGCAGTGTGTTGTTTTAGCAGGGGCTCTAGGGTGAGAGGACAGGGTGAAAGAGAACATTGTAAGATGGAACCAAAAGATAGATTGGGTTCAAATTGTGAGGACCATTACAATCTGTGATCTGTGATTTCAAAACATGATGCTGGTGGCAGGATTAAAGAGAACAAAGTACAGTAAGGTCACAAAACCAATTATGTTTTCGCCTCATGAGAGACGATGAGATAGACTCTGTCCATATCTGCAGGAAGGGAAAAAGAGAGAAACTTACTTCCAGAGCAGAATTGAAAGGATTTAGTGCAAGACAGATGAGATGGTGGAGGGAAAAGGACAAGTCAAAGGTGACCCATGCTCAGGTGGCTGGGGAGATGACCTGTAGTCATAGTGAAGTGGGGAACGTCCACTTCCAGAGCCCTGCACTGCAGCTCAGCTGGGTGTGTTAGGCTGCCATAACAGAGTACCACAAATTGGTGTCACAGGGTTCTGGAGGCTAGAAGTCCATGAGAAAGGTGTCAACATAGTTGGCTCCTTCGGGAGGAACTAAGGAAGGTTCTGTTCTAGGCCTGACTCCTAGCTTCTGGGAGTTCCTTAGCTTGTGGTGGCATAACTCTAACCTTCACATGGTGTTCCTCTGCATGTGTGTCTGTGTACACATTTCCCCATTTTATAAGCACACCAGTCATACTGGAATTGGGTTCACTCTATCTCATCTTAACTAGTGAGATTTGCAACAATCTGTTTCAAAATAAGGCCACATTCTGAGATACTGGGGTTAAAACTTCACAATATGAAGTATTTGGAGGCATGCAGTTAAACTTAACAGTGGGGTATGTGAAGTGATAACAATTAAATTTGGATGTCCTAAGTTTTCGGTTCCTGTGGGCCCAACATCAGCTGGCTGATAGAACTGGGGTTATGAACTGTGTGCATAGATTTGGTCGTTGTCTACGTGGAGGAAACACCCATCTACTGAAGAATTGGCCATGGATCATTTCATGGCTGTGGGAGAGGAAGCATTTGCCTGGAGAAGAAGAAAAAGAGGAGGAACATCAATTCATTGAGTACCTTGATGGGGCTTAGGACCTGCTGTCCCCAGATATGACATGGTGGCATTTGGGAAGACAGCAGAAGTAGAAAGCTCACTCTTGCCTTCTTCTCATTCTTTCCTGCAGCAGGCCATGATATCCTCATTTGAGAAGTGCCCTCCCTATACCTGCAGGAAAGGGACGGAAAATGTGAGGATGCCAAGAAGAAGCCGAACAAACAGCCTTGCCAAGTGCCCCCCGGGTTTCTTACTTTTAGCTCATACATCCTTTGTCCAATCACTTCTCCACGGCTGTCCACCTTTCCATCAAGCCTAACATAAAAAATACAAAAATATACTTTCTTTGGGGCCTCACTTTTTTTTTTTTTGAGACGGAGTCTGGCTCTGTCATCCAGGGTGGAGTGCAATGGGACAGGCTTGGCTCACTGTAACCTCCACCTCCCAGGTTCAAGTGATTCTCCTGCCTCAGCTCCCCAAGTAGCTGGGATTACAGGCACGTACCACCATGCCCGGCTAATTTTTATATTTTTAGTATTTTAGTATTTTTAGTAGAGATGGAGTTTCACCATGTTGGCCAGGCTGGTCATGAACTCCTGACCTCAGGTTATCTGCTCACCTCGGCCTTTCAAAGTGCTGGGATTATAGGTGTGAGCCACTGTGCCCCTTCTGAGGCTTCATGTCTGAAGGGTCCTGTGTTACATAAAAGTTACCTTAAATGCATTTATTTGCTTTTCTCTTGCTCATCTGTCTTTTGTCATAGGGGCCTTAGCTATGAACCTAAGATGGGAGGAAAGGTTACTTTTCTCCCTGTGAGCGTGCTCTCTGCTCAGTGCTTAGATATCTGAACTCTCACTTCATATCCTCATGGGGACCTAGTGAGGGAAGGTTTGAGAGGAAACTGAGGCCTGGGGTCACATAACAGGTAAAACTGGGATTCACATCCAGATGTTTTTGATTTTCCTGGAAGATGCCTCCTCTTCCTGTGGAGAGAGTATGGGACAGGAGAAGGGCTGGGTCCAAAACCTTGGAGGAACTCGTGTGTGTAAGGGGCAGGCAGTGGGAGACAGTGAAGCGGAAGAGAGAAACTAGAACTAGAAAGCATAGCCACTGGAAATCCAAAATAGAATTTCAAGAGCAGGGGGAGAGCAACAATATTAACCATTTAGACAGGCTAAGGACCTAGAAGTGTCTCTTTGGTTTAGTGCTCTCTCTGCTCTTTGAGCGTCCATTTGATTAAGAAGTGAAATTATAACAAATTTTCATCCACAGTGATTACAGGCAACAGATTCACTATAAAATAAAAAAGAGAATTACTGTCAATTTTATTCCAGGCTCACCACAGTCAATGTGCTCCTGGGATAGAAATACCAATTCTGATAAATTGCTCGATCTGTGTGTGTACATTGACCTAGTGATGAGTTTGGAGGCAGATTTTCTTTTTAAGTTCTGAGGGTTGGGACCTGTTGCCAAGGTTGTGGGCACACTCTGTGTGTGTGTGTGTGTGTGTGTGTGTGTGTGTGTGTGTGTGTGTGTGTGTATGTGCTGTTGTTTGGCTGTTAAGAAATGCTTTGCTTTATAGAAGTGTGGCATACAAGCTAGCAGGGAAATCTAATGAGAATATTTTAAAGGCTGGGTTAAGGCATTTGAGAACATGTGAGGCTATTCGTTGATAAATAAGCACTTCCTGGCTTGTTGCCCATACCTGCTTTATATTCACTTCAAAGAAGCAAATTTTCATTAAAAACAAAGCAGTTAAAATGTCAAGGTGCCCATTCTCTTTTTTCAGATTCTCCTTTTTTACATTACAAAATAAGTGGATTGAGTGAAGCATAAACTGCAGCTAGATAAAGGCTTTTCTTGGCATTCCTTGGAGAAATCAAATCCAAGACCAGTGGTGAAAGGTGATTGTACTATATCCACTACACAGACTATTTCTTCTAATTATCAGCATGAATGTAATTACTTACAAGCATCTCAGGCTTCTATGATCATGTCCCTTAGAGCATTTCATCTTTAATGATTTTCCTTGATAGAAAGCCAGTTGGAAGCGTTTGTTGCATAACATTGCTCAACCAGAAAGAAAAATACGTACTTCTCAGAAGAAAGATCTGTATGCTTTCTTCTCAATGGTACTTATATTCTGCCAGAATTTGATTAGGAGCTATCTTGGCACAAAGATCGCTAATGACCAAGTCAAATAACTTACATAGATTAAACAATTTCTTGGAAAAAAATACAATGTAGTATGACATCCCTTTTCCAAGAATGTTAAATTTCAGAACTGTAACCACTTAAAGTGAACTGTTAAATCTCTCACTTCTTGGGGCAGATAGTATGGGAAGAATAGCTTCCTGAGGGAGTTTGTAGATTCTCAGGTGAGATAGTTTTAAGGGAAGACATTTCTGGGCCTGGGGTGAGACTAAAGTATAGACTTATGTGATAGATTAAGATTTTTAAAGCAATATGGGATGTTAGAGGTTATCTAGACTCCCTCCTTCAAGAAATGAACGATCTATCCAGACAAATTACAGTCCAAGTGCTTAGTAATTTGCCCCTTGTCACACAGTTTGTGGGTGTTAGAGTCACATTAGTTACCAGGCCTTAAATCCCTTCCCAATTATTTTTGTTGTGACTTATTTCTCTGGGATTAAAAAAAAATCACAAAAGACTTCATGTATCTGGTATTGCTGAGAAACATTTTTTAAATGTTTTATATCAGCTTTCTAAAGTTTATCCCCTTAAAGCATCCCTTTAATGTTTCTAATCAAACTGGTCATCTTAAAGAGTGTGCTGAACATAGCTTTTCTTTGAGGAAGCAGTGTTGTTAGTATGAGCATCAATTATTCTGCCATGATTGCATGGAATCCACATTTGCCCTCTGGAGTAATTGAGGTGAAAGGACGATTGCTATTCAGTGGCCATTCAGTTGCTCAGCTGTGTTTTATTTTGATGTCTCGTCACCATTTTGCCGTCTAGCAGATCCATCTCCCTCCACTCTCCAGCATGCTGTCCTAGGTGCTGCCTCTTGCTGAAGGTGGCTGACTTGCTTGCAGGATAAAATCTGAAGTTTTCTGATAACTATGCAGTTAAGGATATTTTTTTTAAATGTAATTTTTAAAGTTTTTATTTTCATAGGTTTTGGGGAACAGGTCGTATTTGGTTACATGATTAAGTTCTTTAGTGGTGATTTGTGAGCTTTTGGTGCACCCATCATCACCTGAGCAGTGTACATCGAACCCAATTTGTAGTCTTTTATGCCTCACCCCCTTCCCACCCTTTCCCCGCCCACCGAGTTCCCAAAGTTCATTGTGTCATTCTTATGCCTTTGCATCCCATAGCTTAGCTCCCACTTATGAGTGAGACCATACGATGTTTGGTCTTCCATTCCTGAGCTACTTCACTTGGAATAATGGTCTCCAGTCCCATCCAGTTTGCTGCAAATGCCATTAATTCATTCCTTTTTATGGGCTGAGTAGTATTTTATCATATGTATATATACACCACAATTTCTTAATCCACTCATTGATTGATAGACATTTGGGCTGGTTTCATATTTTTTCAATTGCAAATTGTGCTGCTATAAACATGCATGTGCAAATGTCTTTTTTTGTATAGTGACTTGTTTTTCTCTGGGTAGATATCCAGTAGTAGTGGGATTGCTGGATCAAACAGTAGTTCTACTTTTAGTTCCTTAAGGAATCTCCACACTGTTTTCCATAGTTGTACTAGTTTACATTCCCACCAGCAGTGTAGAAGTGTTCTCTTTTCACTACATCCCTGATTACATCTATTAAAAAAAAATTTTTTTTTTAATAATGGCCATTCTTGGGGGAGTAAGGTGGGCAGTTAAAGATTTTAGCTTTCTTTTTGCTTGAAAACTGGGTCTAATAAAATTACCTTTTGTAATCTCTATAACCTTGATTTAATTGTTGAAAACAGGACATTTACATAGGAGTTTCTTGTTTCCCAAAGTAACTCCTGCCTGCAGACTGTCTCTTGTTCCTGGGAGATGTTTTGGGGTGATTCTTAAACTTCAGGAGGCATCAGATTCACCTGGAGGCTTGTTAAGCCACAGATTGCTTGGCCTTACAGAGTTTCAGAGTTTCAGATTCAGTAGGTCTAGGGTGAGTCTCAAGATTTGTATTCTTAACAAGTTGTCAGATCCCAGGTCTGGGTCCAGCCATGCTGAAGTTCAAGGGAGTGGGTGGATGAGCAGAAAGAAAACTTCGGGTGGGAGCTGTAGGCAGGTGAAATGTGGTTTTATCCAGCAGCATTCTCAGCAACAGTTTTCTCACTGTCTACTGTGTCTTGGCTGCTTGAGCTGGCCACCCCCACGTGGCCACAGCTGCGCAGCCGGCTCTCCCTTACCTTCAGGGTCAGCAGCTTAACTCCCTCTCTGGTCACGAGCAAGCTGAGCTGTGTCCTGGCTCCCTCCTGTCCATCTGCGAGGATGGACAGATCTGGCGCTCTCTCTCTCTCTCTGGGTGCCAGTGCACCCGCCACGTTAAGCCCTGTTGAGCCAGTCGAGCTAAGCCCCCAGAGCCCCTGTATAGCATCAGCAGGACAGTACTACCTTTTACAGACAATAATGGCATAGAGTCAAGTATGAACTCACACAAACAGGTTATATAACAAGTGGAGGTGTGCGCCTGGCTGCCAAACTTGCTGAATCATGCGGTACTGGATATCTGCCTTGGCTTATTCCTTGACCAAAGCACATCCACGTACCCTATACTCCACCTGCTAGGCCGGAGGAGACATGGGTTTTGGATACACAGGTTTGACACATAGGCTTTAGGCACACAGGCCCGATATACATAATAAGCCTCAATAAACTGCTCAGCTATGGGTGCATATTACCATAGGTGTCACCCTCTTGGGAATATTATTCACAGTGTCCAGAGTTTAGCTCATTAGCGACTCTGTTTACACCTGTTTTCAAACAATATGGCGTCAGTACAAGGCTGAACTGTGACACTGTAGCACTCCGGCTAGACCGATCTGTGTATCATGCCCTATTAGGAATGGGGCATGCACTTCCTAATGGTGAAGGCTCAGGGTCTAGGGGTGCCTCAGGCCCATGGCCTTATCTTGCATTAGGACTGCAGGCCCCAAAACCTCTTGTAACTCTGCTGCTAAGCGACTTGTATTCAGTGTACTTTACTGTTCTAAGTAGTGTCCGACTTCACTAAAGTGGATGTCTGCACTTGGGAGGTCATTACCCATGAACACACCCATCCCGCTACTGGGTAAGTCATCTGCACAATGACTGTAACCGTGCTGACATGCTTTTATGAGCCTGAAGGGCAGTATATGCAGTGACTGCTTTCCCAGTTCGGGGGGTGATTATCCATGAATGCACTCATCCCACTATTACTAACTACTTCTCTATTAATGAACACTGGAGCTTAGCTCCCTTCCATAGTTGGGACCAAAAGACTACTGGCATACACAGGTGCTCCGTGCACTGCTATAAGCCTTAACTATAATTATCTGTGGTTATATCTACATCTAGCTTAAACGGGCACCTCTGGCTGACTACTCTTGGGACTTGTACCTGCTTAATAGCCTGCTTGGCTACCAGGAAGGCTGTCTCAGCTGCATCATCCCAATCCCAGGCAAGAGGGGTGTTGCCGCTTCTAAACCTGCAAGTGAGTCAGAGGTTAATATAACATCGACAAAACCATGACATATGATGGGGCTATGCATATAGCCCTGCACCATCACTGAGAAAGTTCATTGTTGCCCACCCATGAAAGCAAACTGTTCCTAGCTTTCAGTGGACTGTCCCAGTTCCATTGTCCAGAGGTCCATGAAGTCTGTGACAGATGGCACAGCTGCCAAGCTGTGCACAACATCCACCCCCCGAAGGTCCTTAGGCATGGAAGAGACATACACAGTTCGTAAGCGGAGAGCCAAGTGGCCAATGCCAAGATGCAGACACAGGTTTCACTTTCACTGACTGGTCTTCATAGCCATCAATAGATGCAGCTCTGCCTGGAAACTTATCCGGGTGCAGGGGCCAGTGAATTGCCAAGTTCACAGGTGGCTCTGGTCATCCAGTGCTCCCCACAAGCTGGATATATGGGCCAGTTTCTTATCAAACAGAAAAGGCTTTATACTTTCACCAACTGCAGGAGGTACTCTTGGAATGGGACTGCTCAGGCGGTTGCACAGCAATGTCCTCCTCCTCCTGAATGACTTGCACTAAGTCTGTACATGACTGCAGACATTATTTACTTAGCAGGGGTGCAGGCACCATAGGAAATATGTTCCACTGTGATGGGGGATCTCTGGGCCCACCCTTGGGGCCAAACAGCTGCTTATGCTCTGTTTTCTGGTGGATAACTGGACAAGCCTGCAATGGAGTTTCTTCCCCCTCCCTGCGCTGCATCCTATAGGGACTGGGAAGGGACTGGGCATGCAATTCCCGCAGCACAGTCACAAATGCTCACCTGACTGCTGGTAAAGGCATGCTTCTTCCAGTGCTGTGCACTTCCAGGTGCTTCAGTACATTCTCCACACTCGTGGGGGATATGTCCACTGCCTCCCATGTTTCCACTGGGGCTCATCCAAGCAGCATGGCTGCCACTAGGTACCACAGCCCATGCTGCAGCCACATAGCTGACCCAGGAGCCCTGGAGACTGAAGACCCACTCACCTCATCCCATCCTCATTGCCAACTGTCAGATCCCAAGGTCCGGGTCCAGTTCATGCTGAAATCTGACGGAGTGAGTGGATGGGCAGAAATAACACTCTGGGGGTCGTAAACAGGTGCGATGTAGTTTTAACCAGAAGCTTTCTCATCAACAGTTTTCTCATTGTCTGCCCTGTCTCAGCTGCTTGAGCCAGCCACCCCCATGCACGGCTGCGTGGCTGGCTCTCCCTTGCTTTCAGGGTCAGCAGCTAAACTCTTTCTCTCTCTGGGCACAAGCAAGTCAAGCTATGTCCTGGCTCCCTCCTGTCTGTCTGCAAAGATGTACAGCTCTGGCTCTTTCTCTCTCTCTCTCTCTCTGGGTGCCAGTGCACTTGCCATGTTAAGCCATGTTGAGCCAAGTTGAGCCAAATCCCCAAGAGCCCCTGTACAGTGTCAGCAGGACAGTTATACCTTTTACAGGCAATAGTGGTGTAGTCAAATATGAATTTACACAAACAGGTTATATAACAAGGGGAGATGTGCGCTTGCACACCAAACTCACTGAGTCATGCAGGCCTGGATATCCAACTTGGCCTATTCCTTGACCAAAGCACATCCATGTACCTGACACAAGTTATAGGACATGTCGCTGGGTTTGGGACCATAATTTTGAGAGCCACTGAGAAAGTCATTATTCTTCATTACTCTCCAGAAAGAAAGTAACAACCAAGATGGACAGAGACTCTCTGGGCCTCCAGGCATCTGCTGCCAGAGGACATTGTCCAGAGCCACCTGTGTGTTTGTGGGGTCTGCTGTGTGGAACTCTGGTCAGTGGCTTCTCATATTGGAGAATAAAGAGTCTGCTCTCCTGTTATTGTTAATAAGCTCCTATCCTTTGGCTTGAGAATCATAAAAACCCCACACTTTTACTGATGTCTTTGGTAGCAAATAAGCTTTATTCTTGCTTTCCTATTCCAGAACATTTATTATTTAATTGGATTTTTTACATACGCATCTCTGGGATTTCTTAATAACTTTCAAAATCAAACGTTTAGCATTCACTTTAATATCCCCAGTCACAGAGAACTTGAGTACCTGGCTCACAGGCCACTTTTCAACTCCAGTTATGTTGATCTTGGTCTGTCTTTGCTCTCCCTCACTTGAATGTACATGTAAATATGGGCATACATACACTTGTACACATGCATGCATATCCCACATAGAAATTTAGGCTGATGACATCATCCTCAGGAACTTCGTTATCCATATCATCAACTCTGCCAACCTCTTGAAGCATTGCCTCTAACCCTCTGTCTGCAACAAGAGGTCATGACTACAAGAACAGTGACATTTAACTCTTGACCTCCCCACCCCTAACCTTCCTGCTTAACCATGCCCTCTTTTAAACTCACAGTGAGCCTATGCTAGGAGATTGTGTGGCATAATAGAAAGAACAGGGGCTTTGGAGTTAAATGTGCACAGGTTTAAATCCTTTCCAGCTGTGTAACCTTGGGTTTTTGTCTGTTTTGGGAGATAATACCTATGTTACAGGGTTGCTGAGAGAGTTAAATTAGACGATGCATGTAAAGCACTTAGCATGTAGCAGAGATGAACTAGTGAAATTCATTAACCTCCCTACACTTCAGCTACCCACAGGGTTAATCACACATTGGGCCTCACCTGTCACTCAGATTTGCTCTGCCTCCAAGACCTTGAATCTGGAGTTTCTCTCTAGAGACAGAACATACCATGGGGATGCTGGAATCACAGCAACAGAAGGAGAGGAAAATGGCAGAGATCCTAAGCCACTGGGTAACTAGCCGTTATATCTCATCTTATTGTAAAGTTAGGGGGTTGATTCAGAACCTCTAAGGTCCTCTCTAGCTCCAATATTCTATTATTGTTCAACCCCAACTGAGTCTCTTCATTACCATCCCCATGACCTCCAGTTCTCTGTATTTTTGCAGTTCATTAGTTCTCATTTCAGCAAACTTGCCTTCCATCAACCTTTCATTAAAGTCATCTCTCTTCTAATTTTCTACCATAAATCCTATGTTCTAGCCAAAGAGAATCATACTGGTTTACTTTTCTTCATGGTGTGCCTTTTTTCTAATTGAATGTGTTATTTATTTTGTGTTCATTTGTCTTCCTTACAAGGATATAAGCTTATTGAAGGCAGATACTTTTATTCATTGCTGTACTCCTGCACCTAGACTAATGCCTGGCCATAGAAGATGTTCAATAAATATTTGTTGAATGAATTCCCTGCCTTCCCATCATGCTTCCACACATGTTATTCCAGTTGCTGATTGATTAACATAGGGGCAGGAAATAAATTGGAAATGTAAGGATGATGGATCTTGATCCTCCTGACTTGGAATCTAACCTGGCCCTGCGTACCTTCCTTGGCAGTGACTGCCTGCCAGAGAGTACTCTCCTGCCAGTGGTAATGGTCCAAGTGTGTGCACTCATGGACAGCAGGTGTTGGACTGCCGGCCACCTTGCTGGGGCTTCTGTCCCACCAAGACACTCTCTTTTTCTTCTCATCAGGCTTGTTGCTGAGGTGCCTTAGGCCTGGCATAGTCCCATTATAATGACGTTAAGTTTCGTTCAGGTCAAATTAGCTGGCCGCCCCAAAAGGCTAGGCAGGTGAGAACCAGGAGGCAAGAATCCTGGCTCCAAGTGAATGTCTGACATGTGATTGTGGACAAATTAATACAAAAATACCTTTAGAAATAGGCTTTATTTTGGAGAGTAATTTTAGGTTCACAGAAAAATTGGGCAGAAAATACAGAGATTTCCCAATGTAAGTGTGAAGACAGTTTCTGCTCTCTAAGAGATGGCAGTCTGGTTGGGAGACAAGACACACATACACAAAACCTTTTATTTTGTCTCCAACATATTTCTCGAATGTGTTCTCTTCTTCCCATCTCCATAATCTATCCCATAGTTTTCTCCATATCCAACTCTGCACCTTCATCTGAGGTATCATCTCCTCTTGCCTGGATTACTGTGGCTTCCTACCTCATTCCATCATGTCCAGTCCTGCCCGTTTTAGTCTATTCTCCCGTAGAAGAATGATCTTCCAAAAATCCAAATCAGATCATGGTGCTTTCTTACTTGAAGCTTCCTGCTGGACTTTGAATTTAATTGACCCCCTACCTTGGCTTATTGGGGTCTGCTTGGTTCTTCTGTACCCACCTCTCCTTCTTCCTCTGGTGATCCTCTCTGGTTACCAGCTTAGATGCAGTCACAAAGAACTTCTTGTACTTCCTTAAACACTTGGTGTCTTTCCCACTTCAGGGCCTGCCTGTGCACATGGCATAGGTCTGCCTGAAATTCTCTGTTTCTCCACCATCCACCCTGTTCTTCATATGGCCAGCTCCTTCTTATCACTGGTCTCAGCTGAAAAGTAATCTTCTTGGAGGACTTCTCCGAATCAAATTCCCTGGTCGTTCCACTGTGGGGCATTATATGTTTCCATCATAGACCTTGTCACAGATTGCAGTGATTTACCTGTTAATGTACGTGTCTGTCTGCATCACTAGACTGTAAGCTCCCTGAGGCCAGTGACTATGCCTTCTTCAATATTCTACTCTTATAACCTCAATACCTAGCACAGTACCTGACATGCAGTAAGCCCTCAATAAATATTTTAACACTGAACAAATAATGACTAGCTGCCAAACACAATGCTCCATGGGATGGCACTGTGTCTTTGTATAAGCTAGCAAAGCAGTGAAAGATTTGGTTAATTGCACTTATGGTAACTATGCTCTGTGTCAGTTGTCCTCAGGGTAAATTTACATAATTAAAAACATTTAAAAGCTATTTAACACATTAAAATCATGCAAAAATACTAAAATTAATTTAAACTGTATATTCTGCCATATTGGATATTTTGCTATTTGTCATGCAGATAGTATATTTCAAGAACTTCTATTCAAAATGTGTATCATGCTTGCTTCATTTAAAATCAGTACTGAGATGTAGTTTCCTTATCCTGAAAAACATCTTTAATAAAGACAATTGCACTTTGAGGGAGATGACCCTCCTTTCCTAAGGATCCCTTTCAGATTCTCCAAGAGTAGAGGGTAGCTCTCAGTTACAAATCCTTCTCTGTTAGGCCTTGGGTTGTAACAGTCTTGTTGGGTGTTTACAAAAGGCAATTTTCCCTGTTGCATCAACTTACAAAAGACAGTTATTCTTTTTTTTTAATTGCATTTTAGGTTTGGGGTTACATGAGAAGAACATGCAAGATTGTTGCATAGGTACACACATGGCAGTGTGATTTGCTGCCTTCCTCCCCATCACCTATATCTGGCATTTCTCCCCATGCTATCTCTCCCCAACTCCCCACCCCTCGCTGTCCCTCCCCTATTTCCCCCTGACAAACCCCAGTGTGTGATGCTCCCCTCCCTGTGTCCAGGTGTTCTCATTGTTCAACACCCACCTACGAGTGAGAACATGCGGTGTTTGATTTTCTGTTCTTGCGTCAGTTTGCTGAGAATGATGGTTTCCATGTTCATCCATGTCCCCACAAAGGACACGAACTCATCGTTTCTTATGGCTGCATAGTATTCCATGGTGTATATATGCCACATTTTCCCTGTCCAGTCTATCATCGATGGGCATTTGGGTTGGTTCCAGGTCTTTGCTATTGTAAACAGTGCTGCAATGAACATTTGTGTGCATATATCCTTATAGTAGAACGATTTATAATCCTTTGGATATGTACCCAGTAATGGGATTGCTGGGTCAAATGGAATTTCTATTTCTAGGTCCTTGAGGAATCGCCACACTGTCTTCCACAGTGGTTGAACTAATTTACATTCCCAACAACAGTGTAAAAGTGTTCCTATTTCTCCACATCCACTCCAGCATCTGTTGTCTCCCGATTTTTTCATGATCGCCATTCTAACTGGTGTGAGATGGTATCTCAATGTAGTTTTGATTTGCGTTTCTCTAATGACCAGTGATGATGAGCATTTTTTCGTATGTTTGTTGGCTTCATGTATGTCTTCTTTTGTAAAGTGTCTGTTCATATCCTTTGCCCACTTTTGTATGGGATTATTTGTTTTTTTCTTGTAAATCTGTTTTAGTTCTTTGTAGATTCTGGATATTAGTCCTTTGTCAGATGGGTAGACTGCAAAAATTTTTTCCCATTCTGTTGATTGTCGATGCACTCTAATGACTGTTTCTTTTGCTGTGCAGAAGCTGTGGAGTTTGATTAGGTCCCATTTGTCTATTTCGGCTTTTGTGGCCAATGCTTTCGGTGTTTTGGTCATGAAGTCCTTGCCTATACCTATGTCCAGAATAGTTTTGCCTAGGTTTTCTTCTAGGGTTTTTATGGTGTTAGGTCTTATGTTTAAGTCTTTAATCCATTTGGAGTTAATTTTAGTGTAAGGTGTCAGTCAGGAAGGGGTCCAGATTCTACTTTCTGCATATAGCCAATTTTCCCAACACCATTTATTAAACAGGGAATCTTTCCCCATTGCTTGTTTTTGTCAGGTTTGTCAAAGATCAGATGGTTGTAGATGTGTGGTGTTGCCTCCGAGGCCTCTGTTCTATTCCATTGGTCTATATCTCTGTTTTGATACCAGTACCATGCTGTTTTGATTACTGTAGCCTTGTAGTATAGTTTGAAGTCCAGTAGTGTGATGCCTCCCGCTTTGTTCTTTTTGCTTAGAATTGACTTGGCTCTGCAGGCTCTCTTTTGGTTCCATATGAAGTTTAAGGTGTTTTTTTCCAGTTCTGTGAAGGTCATTGGTAGCTTGATGGGGATAGCATTGAATCTGTAAATTGCTTTGGGCAGTATGGCCATTT
Organism: Plecturocebus donacophilus; assembly: GCA_004027715.1. Taxonomy (NCBI): domain Eukaryota; kingdom Metazoa; phylum Chordata; class Mammalia; order Primates; family Pitheciidae; genus Plecturocebus; species Plecturocebus donacophilus. The sequence goes on from PVKP010010484.1 coordinate 44,979, forward strand.
TCATGATATTGATTCTTCCTAACCATGAACATGGAATGTTTCTCCATCTATTTGTGTCCTCTCTTATTTTGTTGAGCAGTGGTTTGTAGTTCTCCTTGAAGAGGTCCTTTACTTTCCTTATTAGTTGTATTCCTAGGTATTTTATTCTCTTTGTAGCAATTGTGAATGGCAGTTCATTCTTGATTTGGCTGCCTTTAAGTCTGTTATTGGTGTATAGGAATGCCTGTGATTTTTGCACATTGATTTTGTATCCTGAGACTTTGCTGAAGGTGCTTATCAGTTTCAGGAGATTTTGGGCTGAGACGATGGGGTCTTCTAAATATACAATTATGTTGCCTGCAAAAAGAGACAATTTGACTTCCTCCTTTCCTATTGGAATACCCTTTATTTCTTTTTCTTGCCTGATTGCTCTGGCTAGAACTTCCAATACTATATTGAATAGGAATGGTGAGAGAGGGCAACCTTGTCTAGGGCAAGATTTCAAAGGGAATGCTTCCAGGTTTTGCCCATTCAGTATGATATTGGCTGTTCGTTTGTCATAAATAGCTTTTATTATTTTGAGATACGTTCCCTCAATACCTAGTTTATTGGGAGTTTTTAGCATAAAGCATTGTTGAATTTTGTCAAAGGCCTTCTCTGCATCAATTGAGATAATCATGTGGTTTTTGTCTTTGTTTCTGTTTATGTGGTGAATTATGTTTATAGACTTGCGTATGTTGAACCAGCCTTGCATCCCTGGGATGAAGGCTACTTGATCATGGTGGATAAGCTTTTTGATGTGCTGTTGTAATCAGTTTGCCAGTATTTTATTGAAGATTTTTGCATCTATGTTCATCATGGATATTGGCCTGAAATTTCCTTTTCTTGCTGAGTCTCTGCCAGGTTTTGGTATCAGGATGATGTTGGTCTCATAAAATGATTTGGGAAGGATTCCCTCCTTTTGGATTATTTGGAATAGTTTCAGAAGGAATGGTACCAGATCCTCTTTGTATGTCTGGTAGAATTCGGCTGTGAACCCATCTGGACCTGGGCTTTTTTTGGGTGTAGGCTTTTAATTGCTGCCTGAACTTCAGCCCTGTTATTGGTCTGTTCAGGGTTTTGGCTTCTTCCTGGTTTAGGCTTGGGAGGATGCAAATGTCCAGGAATTTATCCATTTCTTTCAGGTTTACTAGTTTATGTGCATAGAATTGTT